>SJYA01003883.1:1280384-1321670 GCA_006410615.1 Neotragus moschatus | reverse complement strand
CAGATAACCTTCTATGTATTATTCCACACTTTTCTCATATTCAGTGTGTGTGTGTATGTACGTAGCTCAATACATCATGAATATTTTTTCTTCATTAACATAGATATAATTCTCTGTAGTACAGAAAAGAGAAGAGATGTCTTCTAGCATTGTCATGTTGTTGAGAGCTTTGATTAGTCTTATAGGATGGGGGAGAAAATGCATAAAAGATACAAGAGCAGTCTGGCGATATTCCAGCGAAGCTCAGTATCCTTGAGATTCGCACTTGCCCTGTAGTTCAGTTATTAATAATATGATCATCTTCCTCCTGTTCCTCTGGCCTAACTAACATCCAACAACTTGGAGGTGAGACAAAATGACAGCCAATGAATACCAAATTATGATGCTTCAAAACTGGGTGGGGGGCAATTTTTAAGTAATTTTAATGGGCATTTTCTTGACTACTAAAGGAGTTAGGATACTTTTCCTATCATTATTTATTTCTTTTATAAAATATAAATTGATTTATTTTAATTGAAGGTTAATTACTTTACAATATTGTATTGGTTTTGCCATACATCAACATGAATCCGCCACAGGTACACCCATGTTCCCCATCCTGAAGCCCCCTCCCTCCTCCCTCCCCGTTGTTCCTTTTTATAATATTTCTCTATTCTTTATTTTTGGCTGTGCTGGGCATTCATTGGCACACGGGGGTGGTGAGTGAGGAATACTCTCTAGCTGCAGTGCACAGGCTTCTCACTGTAGTGGCTTCTCTTGTCATGGAGCATGGGTTCTAAAGCATGGACTCAGTAGTTATGGCACATGGGCTTAGTTGCTCCACAGCATGTGGGATCTTTCTGGATCAGGAAATGAACCTGTGTCTTCTGCATTGGCAGGCAGATTCTTTACCACTGAGCCACCAGACAAGTCCTGATTACTTATTTTTATTCTTTTTTTTTTGGTCATGCCATGAGCATGAGCGTGTGGGATCTTTAGTTCCCCAAGCAGAGACTGAATCTGTGCCCTTTGCAGTGGAAGTCCTGGAGTCTTAACCACTGGACTGCCAGGGAATTCCCTCCATTCCATTTTTAAAAAGAGGAATCAGGAGAGTTTAGGTAACTTGGTCAAGATAAAACAAATAGTAGGAGAATGAGAATTTAAATTTGTGTTAGTCAAATTAAAAGCTAGCTTTGGCTCAGATGGTAAAGAATCTGCCTGCAATTCAGGAGACCCAGGTTCCATCCCTGGGTCAGTAAGATCCCCTGGAGAAGGGAATGGCAACCCACTCCAATATTCTTGCCTGGAGAATTCTATGGACAGAGGAGCCTGGCAGACTACATTCCAGGGGATCACAAAAAGGAGGACACAAGTCAGACAGGACTGAGCGACTAACACACTTCAATTTCTAGCTAGTTAAATTGGATGCAGACTATCAGTTCAGTTCAGTTCAGTCGCTCCTCGTGTCTGACTCTTTGTGACCCCATGAGTCGCAGCACGCCAGGCCTCCCTGTCCATCACCAACTCCAGAGTTCACTCAGACTCACGCCCATCGAGTCAGTGATGCCATCCAGCCATCTCATCCTCTGTCGTCCCCTTCTCCTCCTGCCCCCAATCCCTCCCAGCATCAGAGTCTTCCCCAGTGAGCCAACTCTTCACATGAGGTGGCCAAAATACTGGAGTTTCAGCTTTAGCATCATTCTATGCAAACTATAGATAGAGAATTATATATATATATGTGTGTGTGTGTGTGTGTATGTATATTTTGGTAATGCTTGTCTTCTGAGATGTGGTAGGGATGAAAGTGAAAGATCCCAAACCAAAGAGAAAAGATGAGTTACAATTTTTCATAATTCTCCAGAATATAGGCTACTTTGGAAAAGGATGAGGGTACATGAAATAATTTCAACAGCCTAGGGTACCACTCGATGCAAAGAACTGACTCATTAGAAAAGACCCTGATGCTGGGAAAGCTTGAAGGCAGGAGGAAAAGGGGATGACAGAGGATGAGATGGCTGGATGGCATCACCGACTCTCTGGACATGAGTTTGAGCAAACTCTTGGATTTGGGGATGACAGGGAAGCCTGGGATGCTGCAGTCCATGGGGTCACAAAGAGTCAGACATGACTGAGTGACTGNAGGGGATGACAGAGGATGAGATGGCTGGATGGCATCACCGACTCTCTGGACATGAGTTTGAGCAAACTCTTGGATTTGGGGATGACAGGGAAGCCTGGGATGCTGCAGTCCATGGGGTCACAAAGAGTCAGACATGACTGAGTGACTGAACTGAGGGGTACCACCAAAGAAACTGGGTCCTCCAGAAAACTGTGTCTAGTTAGAAAAGGAATAGTGCGACCTTAACCATGTGTAACCAGATGTTAGAACAGCACCAGCACAGACTAGTGATAACAATTTTATCCAAGCTATTTTGTCTAATAGTACTATTTTGTCTGATAGTCCTGTTTACCACTGCCATGGTCTGTTAGCATTTAGAGCCATGATTCTCAAACCCGAGTGGGCATCCACATCACCTCAAAGTGAAAGTGAACGTTGCTCAGTCGTGTCCTACTCTTCGCGACCCTATGGACCACAGTCCATGGAAATCTTCAGGCCAGAATANGTATTTTGTCTAATATTACTGTTTACCACTGCCATGGTCTGTTAGCATTTAGAGCCGTGATTCTCAAACCTGAGTGGGCATCCACATCACCTCAAAGTGAAAGTGAACATTGCTCAGTCGTGTCCTACTCTTTGCGACCCTATGGACCACAGTCCATGGAAATCTTCAGGCCAGAATACTGGAGTGGGTGACTTTTCCCGTCTCCAGGGGATCTTCTCAACCCAGGGATCGAACCCAGGTCTCCTGCTTTACAAGAGGATTCTTTACCAGCTGAGCCACAAGGGAAGCCCAAGAATACTGGAGTGGGTAGCCTATCCCTTCTCCAGGAGAACTTCCCGACCCAGGAACCAAATGGGGGTCTACTGCATTGCAGGCAGATTCTTTACCAGCTGAGCTACCCAGGAGGCCAATACATCAACTATACCTCAATAGAAAGCTCCTATGCTTTTAATGGATTTTATCTTCTCACTAGGTGGTGCAGTGGTAAAGAACTGACCTGCCAATGCGGGTTTGACCCCTGGGTTGGGAAGATCCCCTGGAGGAGGGTATGGCAACCACCTCCAGTATTCTTGCCTGAGAAGCCNAGATTGCTGGATCCTGCCACCAGTTTATGATTCTCAGTACATCTGTCCTAGAATTACATTTGTAACACATTGATTCTGCTGGTGCAAAGGCCACGCTTTGATAACCACTGGCTTAGTGTAAATTTCCTTGCTCATCACTTTATGTCCATTTAAAAAAAAAATAGTTTTTGCCATACATTCACACGAATCAGCCGTTGGTATACGTGTGTTAACCATTCTGACCCTCCCTCCCACCTCCCTCCCATCCCATCTCTCAGGGTCAGCCCCAAGCAGCANATATTGCTGGATCCTGCCACCAGTTTATGATTCTCAGTACATCTGTTCTAGAATTACATTTGTAACACATTGATTCTGCTGGTGCAAAGGCCACACTTTGATAACCACTGGCTTAGTGTAAATTTCCTTGCTCATCACTTTATGTCCATTTAAAAAAAAATGGTTTTTGCCATACATTCACACGAATCAGCCGTTGGTATACGTTTGTTAACCATCCTGACCCTCCCTCCCACCTCCCTCCCATCCCATCTGTCAGGGTCAGCCCCAAGCAGCAGCCCTTACCACCCTGCATCCTGTATCAAATGTGGACTGGCGATGTATTTCACAAATTATAATATTCCAGTTTCAATGCTATTCTCTCAAGTCATCCTTGTTTTCGGTTTCTCTGTATAGCTAAGCTTTTTCTTTTTCACCCAGTCAAATTCTTTCCCTTTCAAGAGATGAAGTTAATCAAGTTAAATTTTATGTAATTAATGGTGTTTGTACTTATTCTTGAGTCCTAGTTTATTATATGCCATGCGTTATTTTTTAAGAAATTTATATTTTAATTGGAGGCTAATTACTTCACAGTCTTGTACATCAAATGAATCTGCCACAGGTGTACATGTGTTCCCCATCCTGAACCCCCCTCCCACCTCCCTCCCCATACCATCCCTCGGGGTCGTCCCAGTGCACCATCCTCAAGCATCCTGTATCTTGCATCGAACCTGGACTGGCGATTCGTTTCACAATATTAGACATGTTTCAATATCATTCTCCCAAATCATCCAACCCTCGCCCTCTCCCAGAATCCAAAAGACTGTTCTATACATCTGNCGGGGTCGTCCCAGTGCACCATCCTCAAGCATCCTGTATCCTGCATCGAACCTGGACTGGCGATTCGTTTCACAATATTAGACATGTTTCAATATCATTCTCCCAAATCATCCAACCCTCGCCCTCTCCCAGAATCCAAAAGACTGTTCTATACATCTGTGTCTCTTTTCCTGTCTCACATACAGGGTTATCGTTTCCATCTTTCTAGATTCCATATATATGTGATAGTATACTATATTGGTGTTTTTCTTNTGTTTCTACTTTATTTGTACTGTCCTCTTTAATTATTTTACATCCTTTGTTCATTTTTTATTTTTGGTACTTCCTTCTAGAGTTGAGTGCTTGGTTTATTTATTCCCTTCTTTATTTCTTCCAAAAGCGTTAACAGTTCTGAAATTTCACACAGTTACTGTTTTGGCTGTATACCCCAGGTTTTGAAGTATAGAGATTTTATTATTACTCATTACTCAGATTTTCTGATTTGAAATTTGAGTTTCTGTTTACCCTGGAAAGTTTAGAAAAAGTTTACTGATTAGCTATGCAGTTCCATGTTATACCAGTTTTTAAATTTTTAATTAAAACATTCCATATCCTTATTTTAAAGTCTATTTTATTTGCCCATTTCTTTGAGAGGAATACTGACTTCTCTTTATGGAGGTGATTTTGTTCATTTCTGCTTATATTTCTAAAAGTTTTAGGTTTAGATCTTTCCGTAATACGTAAAGTTTCATAACTTGAGTATATTTTGTTGAATTTTGCTCTTAACAACATAGAATTTCTCCGAGTCCCTTTTTGCCTCAAATTATATTTTGTCTAATAGTCCTGTTTAGCACTGCCATGGTCTGTTAGCATTTAGAGCCGTGATTCTCAAACCCGAGTGGGCATCCACATCACCTCAAAGTGAAAGTGAACATTGCTCAGTCGTGTCCTACTCTTCGCGACCCTATGGGCCACAGTCCATGGAAATCTTCAGGCCAGAATACTGGAGTGGGTAACTTTTCCCGTCTCCAGGGGATCTTCTCAACCCAGGGATCGAACCCAGGTCTCCTGCCTTACAAGAGGATTCTTTACCAGCTGAGCCACAAGGGAAGCCCAAGAATACTGGAGTGGGTAGCCTATCCCTTCTCCAGGAGAACTTCCCGACCCAGGAACCAAATGGGGGTCTACTGCATTGCAGGCAGATTCTTTACCAGCTGAGCTACCCAGGAGGCCAATACATCAACTATACCTCAATAGAAAGCTCCTATGCTTTTAATGGATTTTATCTTCTCACTAGGTGGTGCAGTGGTAAAGAACTGACCTGCCAATGCGGGTTTGACCCCTGGGTTGGGAAGATCCCCTGGAGGAGGGTATGGCAACCACCTCCAGTATTCTTGCCTGAGAAGCCCATGGACAGAGGGGTCTGGCGAGCTACAGCCTGGCAAAGAGCAGTACACGACTAAAGTGACTTAACACACATGCATGCAATCAATATACGTGAACGCGATAACATGGGTCTCCTGTGTACGTGGCTTGCTACGTCGCTTCAGTCCGGTCCGATTCTTTGTTGACCCTACAGGCAAGAATCAGAGAAGGCGATGGCACCCCACTCCAGTACTCTTGCCTGGCAGATCCCATGGATGGAGGAGCTTAGTGGGCTGCAAGGGGTCGCTAAGAGTCCGACACGACTGAGCAACTTCACATTCACTTTTCACTTTCATGCATTGGAGAAGGAAATGGCAACCCACTCCAGTGTTCTTGCCTGGAGGATCCCAGGAACAGGGGAGCCTGGTGGGCTGCCGTCTCTGGGGTCGTACAGAGTCGGACACGACTAAACCGACTTAGCGACTTAGCAGCAGCAGCAGGCAAGAATACTGGAGTGGGTTACCATGTCCTCCTCCAGGGGATCTTCCCGAGCCAGGGGTCGAACCCGCGTCTCTTAAGTCTCCTGCATTGGCAGATGGGTTCTTTACCACTGGCGCCACCTGGGAAGCCCCCATTTACTTTCTGTCGCTGGCCCAAGGGGACTTCCCTGGTGGCTCAGACGGTAAGAAGTCTGCCAAAGGCCCCGCCCTCCCCCCCAACCTCTGAGCTTTGACTACTCGCTTCCCGCTTCCAGCCAGGTTCTCTTCACCAGAGCCTTTCGGCACCCTCCCTACCAGAAGAATCACGAGGGCTCCTCCCCTCCCTCTGGTTACTTTGCTTTGGAAACCACGGGGACCAGAGCTTTTCCCGCTTCTCCGATCCGGGCATTCCAGCCGGCTCTGAGTTGGAAAACCCGCCGCGCAACCACGTGTGTCACTGCCTAGTAATAGTTCCTGGGATGCAGAAGCCCGCCTGGCGAGGGGCGGGGCCAGAGAGCCGAAGCACACACGCGTAAAGCCTTTGTAGCTTCGCGACGGGGCGGAGCCTTACCAGCACCCTGGGGCCGAGTAACTCTAAAGGCTCGTGCGCACAGTTTCTTATTCTTTGAGCTTCGGACCCAGCAAGCTGACTGTTTAGAGCGAAGAGGGTACGCAGTTACCCAGCAATGTCTGGTGAGAAGGGTCAGCCTCAGGCTGGCCCATCCCAGGCTGGGGTCGGTATGCTGCGCCCAGAGAGAAATGGGACTGCGGTCCCGGGAGGTGTGGTCCGAAGGGTCGGTGCCTTAGGGCGCCAGTCCTGGATCCAAAAGGTTCTTGGGCAAGTGGTAGACTCACCTCGCCAGTGGGTCACCCCATCGGAGGTGGTTCCTGTCACAGTTTTGGCCGTCCAGAGATACCTGTTAGAGGATGAGCCACGCGACGTGGAACCTAAACTTCCGCTTTACTGCTTTGATGTGACAATCTCGGACGGGGTGTACCAGGAGAAGTGCTACCTGGACCCCAGCCTGAATTCTCTGGTATATAAAAATATTCTCAAAGTTGGCATAGAAGTGAGAATTTCCAGAGTCTCGTGCATTTACAACGAGAAAAGAATAGGCCAGGGAATCTTGTGCATAGATAACGTTCTCTGTGGGGAGTTGCAGGAGTCTGTTTCTCTAGAAACTCCCTTCAGAAATAGCGCGCACCGCGAGGTCCCCGAGAGACCTTTAAGAGGCGGAAAAAGTCATTACCTGCCCCTGTGGAATAACGAAGATCCGTATGGAGATATCTGGCTAAACAATAAACAGCCAGAGGAGCACAATTTTAACAGTAAGTAATGGGAGGGAACGCCGGAGGGGTTAAAAAATGGTTTTTAGGAATTCACTTGAATGGAAAAGGAAACGAAGGTGTTTGGGTCTTGTTAATGATAAGCCGGGACTGGTAAGAGACAAGGTTTGCAGGATGACGGAGAGACGGTCGCTTAATGAAATTTGCACACCTTGTGTCTTGGGTTGATTGTAGAAAGGGGCCATTTCGGCAAGTGTCTTGCATGCGGTTTACATTTAATCTGACGAACGTAGTCTCGTTGCAGTCAGTGTTCCTCATGTNCGTAGCTCTAGTCAGTCCTTTGTTCTGTGAGCGGGCCTGGTGGTGTCTTAGGCTAGAGCTTTTTGCGGGGTAGCTATCCCACAGTCTGGTTTGCTAGCCCAAGTCAGTTCCCTCAGATTGCCCTCGGGGCATTCAGGCCTGGTCCTTACTCTGGGCAGTGCAGCCCACACCTCCCTGCCCAGCCCCTGCTTGCTAGTGCCGGATGCAAGCCTCTGCGCTGCTACTCTGCTGGGGGAGTTACCGTTGGACACGTAATCTGTGGGGTTTAATTGTTTATTTCTCCTCCCAGTTATGTTGCCCTCTGTGGTTCCAAGGCTCACACAGATTCGGCAGTGAGTGTGTTTCCTGGTGTTTGGAAACCTTTCTTTTTAAGATTCCCTTCCCAGGATGAAGCCTCCCGTCTTTTGTCTCTCTTTTTGTCTTTTATATTTTTTCCTACNCCTCCCAGTTATGTTGCCCTCTGTGGTTCCAAGGCTCACACAGATTCGGCAGTGAGTGTGTTTCCTGGTGTTTGGAAACCTTTCTTTTTAAGATTCCCTTCCCAGGATGAAGCCTCCCGTCTTTTGTCTCTCTTTTTGTCTTTTATATTTTTTCCTACCTCCTTCCACAGACAATGGGCTGCTTTTCTGGGTGCCTGATGTCCTCTGCTGGCATTCAGAAGTTGTTTAGTGGAATTTACTCAGTGTTCAAATGTTCTTTTGATGAATTTGTGGGGGAGAAAGTGGTCTTCCCGTCCTATTCCTCCGCCATCTTCTATCTTGTCCATGCATTATTTTTTTTAACTATTTGAAAACATTTTTATCCTAGTGATTTAGGAGTAATGTATTTTTATTGTCTTCAATGTTTTAGCATAATTATTTGAACTTGCACTTTATGCCAATCTCCAGAATTATTTAGAGTTTTTAGTATTCTCCTGCACAAGAAGATGAGGACTCTACTTATCATGATGCATTTGGGGATACCGCTACATTGGATTTTAAAGTATTTGATTTAGGATTTCTGCCATCGTAAATGTTTGGGGTTTTTAGTTCTCTTTTTTACTATTTGTTATAATTTTTAAGATTTATCTAAGTTTATCAAATGAATTGGTACAATTTTTATACTTACTGTGCTCTAGAACAACTGAAGAGAAAGCTATTCTTTGAAGATTGTTAACCATGTGAACCTGGTGCAGTTTGGAAGGTCATTATTAGGAACTTTTTCATTTTCTTCCATGGCTATTGTCTGCTCCAGTGTTCTTCTCTTCCTTAGGGCAACGATATTGGTAATTGGTTTGTTTCTAAGACTATCAGTTTCATTGCTGTTTTCGTGTTTAGTGCTATATAATCATATAATCTTTAAAATTATTTTCTCCATGTTTATAGGTGATCACATTCTGGGTGTTATCTTTTTGTTTGCTTTCTTCCTGATTGCACTTATAAGGTTTTACCTTTTTATTAATTTTTCCAGGGAATTGGACTTACCAGTCACACTGTTTTCTAATTCATTATTGTCGGTTTTTATCTTTATTCTTCGTTATATTCCTTAGACTTATTCTTTTGAAGTGGTTCTCAGTGTCATAATAATATTAAGGCTTCATTTTCTTATTTTAAACTCTCCTTCTGAAGTATAGAGTGGAGTTTTCCAGAGGCTGCATGTCAAGGACATTGAAAGAGACTGAATAAATGCCAAAGAAAATATGATTTATCCAGCTGTATTCTTTTACGCTAGATACTAGATACTAGAGATCTGCAAAAATGTAAAACAATGCCACTCTTCCCACTACATTTTTGATTTTGAACAATCTACTCATTTTTCAAAAATACATTTTTTTACTATGAATAACAGATTTATTTTTTTAAAGGAATTAATTAAATATTTTTATTTCTTAGTTTTACTATGTAATATGGTAAGTATTGGTAAATATTACCCACATAAACAGAAGCTTGTTGAGGTCTTCAGTAATTTCTTAAGACTATAAAGGGGTCCTGAGACCACCAAGTTTGAGAAACACTATTGCATTGCTTACTAATTTTTATATTGAATATGTAGTCTATTATTTCCATTCTTTCTTTTGATAAAGAATCCACTTATTTCTATGAATTTACATGGATTCCCCATTGTCTGTGTAATTTCTTTTTAACTTGTAATTTCTTTTTAGATTGTAGAGATATGTCTATTTTATGAAGTTAATGAGGGTTTTTGTTGTTGTTGTTTTTACCCAATCTGGGAAAATGTTCTCCAGACAGATGTCTGATCATGGCTGTCTGGACTCAACTGTAGCAGAAAGAGTAGCTCTAACAACTCTGGGTTTATAAAAGTGTGTAGCTTTTGAATTTATTCCACTTGTAAAGGAAGTGTATGTGCCTTCATTGGTCAAGAGTGTTCCACATACACTCTGGGTAATTCAGAGGTGAGGTACAATTTGCTTCACCATATTAAAAAGGAAATTACTTAATTGTGTCATATCAAATACTAGTCTCTGTGATCCTGGACTAGTGATGTTTTGGGAGAATCTGGAGGGAAATTTATACAAGATACCTAATACTAAAAATGGAGTGGGTATTAATGGTAGTGTTGTAATTATAAAAGACCACTTAAACTCTTACTGAGACCAAATGATGAGAATACTTTTAATACCAAAGTTGAGTTGGTGATACGTTATATAAATAAAAATGGAAGTGGAGGATGCCTTAGAGAAATAAATGAAATGTTTGAAGAAATACCTGTTCAGATTTTAAAAGCTGGGACTGTAGGCTATGAGAAAAAAATGTGGAGAAAATTGCAGATGGAATCCCTCTTAGCCCAAGGAAGAATAAAATGAGAAATACAAATTAATCTTTTAAAGATGATGAATAGCTTTTAAACAGTTTTGGCACTTACCAACAGGCTTGGAGATTAAAATGTTTCCAAGTAAATTATATGGCATATAAAAATGTAAGAAGTGCCATTGGTGTGTAGAAAAATAAAATGGGATGGAGATAAGTAAGGGGATTAGTTTTCTATGGGGGGTAGGTTAGAGCTAGCATCACTAAGAAAGTGACCTTTGAGCAAAACTTGAAGGAGAAAAAGTCACTTGGATATCTAAGAGAAAGACATTCCAGACCCAGGGAACAGCAAGTGCAAAGGCCCTGATACAGGACCATGTCTGGAATGTTTAGGGAAAATTGAACTTACACATAGGAGACTAAGGTGGGGGCAATAAAGAAATATATCATGAAAATTCTATAAATTAAATGTGTAAGTGCTTAGTAGTGGGAAAATATTCCATGGTGTTGATTTTTTTTTAAGGAAGGTAAGCTTTGATCCAAGTCTTCCAGGAAGTAATTACACAGTTTGACAAAATAGAGAGTATTATAGATGGACAATTCCATCTAAATGTGTTAGTTAACATAGGTGTTTACCTATATTCCAGTCACATAGTAAATCATGGGTATGTGTGTGTGAGTGTGTGTATATATATATATCTATTTAACCATTATTATTAAGGTTACTGTTTATTGCTAAGTTTTGTATGTGAAAAGTACATAGACTGGCTTAGCTGGTGAGAAGGAGTTGATTTGGGTCTGATCTGGCTACCGTTTTTAACTAATAAAATAGAATTTTGAAATTATTATGACATTTTTCCTTTTTTGTATTCTAGATACCAAAATAATTTCCCTTTCTCACCTTGAGATGACCTGGGCTAATACAAAGAATTTTCCTCCACTGCTTGTGAGAATCTTATATAAATCAAAACTGCGATACTATGGAAAACCCGATAAAAAGATGACTGAGCCATACCAAGTATGAATCGTGACAAGATGTTATGTGTTAATTTATCAATCATAAATTATAACTTGCAGACCTGATATCTTCATTAGGATGATTTATGTTTAAATAACATGTTAAAAGTTCAACTTAGTAATGTAAATAATGAACATAAATATATATGTCAGGGTATTTTTCTGTATAGTTTCTTATACAAAAAGGAATTATTTCTGTATTAGTGCTCTTTAGCTCCCTTGATCCAGCTAGTCTCCTTCACACCTTTTTCTGGATCTTCAATGTTTTCCTTTTTTACTGGGATTTCTATACCAGCATATAAATATTAGTAATATTTATTCTGTGTGGGCATGCTCAGTTGCTCCAGTTGTGTCCAACTCTTTGCAACCCCATGGACTATAGGCCTCTGTCCATGAACTTTTCCCAGTAAGAATACTGGAACTGGATCTCATGCTTTCGTCCATGAGATCTTCTTGACCCAGGGATCAAACCCGTGTCACCTGCATGTCCTATATTGCAGCCAGATTCCTTACCACTGAGCCGCCATGGAGGCCCAGATATATAGTATAATCTTCCATTTTAAAAAAGGAAAACAATCTTTGACATCAGGACACCTGTATTCTCTCTCTCCTTCAGGCAAGCTCCTTGAAGCAGTAGTCTACACTAGTTGTTTTCACTGTCTGGCCTCCTGTTTACTTCTCAACACAATTATTCTGGCTCTTTTCTTCAGCTGGTCACTCACTATAGAGACCTTAATTGTCAAAACTGTCTGACACTTCTCTGTTATCTTGACTGTGCATATGATGCTGATTTCTGTCCCATTTTTTTTAAACTTAACATTTTACTGTATCTCCCCATTATCAAAAATTACTTTGAGTGCTTTGCTAAGCTTTTATAATAAAAGTTATGCATACTTCTAGGGAATTTGCAAAGTGTATAAAGATACATAAAGCTGATAAATAATATCAACCCAAATCCTACCACTCAGTGAGAATCACTGTTAATATTAGTGTGTTTTATTTCCCCATTTTGTACATATAGATCATATATATACATGCATGTATGTATCTCATATACGCATGTCTGTGATAGCATATGTATGTCATATATACCACATCTATGCATACATGTATTCCTATCATGTATTTGTTGTCATTTAGTTACCAAGTCATTTCCAAATCTTTGTGATCCCAGAACTGTGGCCTGCCAGCCTGTTCTGTCCATGGGATTTCCTAGGCAAGAATACTGCAGTGTGTTGCCATTTCCTTCACCAGGGGATATTCACAACCCAGGGATCAAACCCGTGTCTTCTGCATTGGCAGGTGGATTCTTTATCGCTGAGCCACTAGGGAAGTCCCCTATCATATATTATGTATAACATGTCATATATATCACTGGAGAAGGCAATGGCACCCCACTCCAGTACTCTTGCCTGGAAAATCCCATGGATAAAGGAGCCTGGTGAGCTGCAGTCCATGGAGTCGCTATGAGTCAGACACAACTGAGCGACTTCCCTTTCACTTTTCACTTTCACGCATTGGAGAAGGGAATGGCAACCCACTCCAGTGTTCTTGCCTGGAGAATCCCAGGGACGGGGGAGCCTGATGGGCTGCTGTCTGTGGGGGTCGCACAGAGTTGGACACAACTGAAGTGACTTGGCAGCAGCAGCATGTCTTATATTATAGCAAATTTTCTTGCAAAATGGGAATCGTAGGATAGATAACATTTTGTATCATTTAACATTTTCTTAAGTATTCTGTCACATTACTAAAAGTTCTTCTTTCATAACTTTTCATAATTACAGAGTCTCTCATATTACATCATAAATTACTCAGTGGTTCTCCTATAATTTTGCTTCCTCATTCTTAAAAACTAAAATTTGAACACCATGTAGGTAAAAGTAAGAAATATGCATTTATTAAGTAAAATATGCTTTTACTTTTGTTTTTCCTAGACCTTTTTGGAAGTTGCTGACAGCTCGGGCACAGTGTCTGTGATTATGTGGAATACCCTGTGTCCTGAGTGGTACAAAAGTCTGCATGTTGGTTTAGTTCTTCTGCTTCAAAATTATTCTGTTAAAAAGAGTTATCCATTCAGGATGCAGCCTCTTCCTGTGGATCCACAGATCAAACTAATTTCTTCAATAGGTTAAGTATTCAGTGAATGTGTTATTTTATCAGTATTTTGTTTGTATAAATTTGCAAAGTACCATATCAGTCAAAAGAACTGAAAAATGACTGAAGCTGTTAGAACCTGACAAACCTTTAAATTCCTTTATCCGTAAAAACATTTTGAGCAATCACTTAATAAGTGTATTTATTAAGGAAAAGCATCTGAGATGTCTATTATTGATTAATGAATGAGTGCCACTTTGGACTTACTTATTTTTCTTTTCTTTCATTTTTGTGTTAAAATATTAAATTAGTGACTTGAATATAGTTTTTATTACTTCAGGGTACCATTTCAAAGGGCTTTTGTCAACATTCTATTTTGAAATAGTTTCGAACTTACACAGAAGTTGAAAGAATAGTATAAAGAACTCCTGTATACCCATCGCACAGATTCAGCAGTTGGCAACATTTACTTTACCATCTCTCCACTATAGATAGACAGATAGGTAGATCTCACCTCTGAGCCATTTGAGAGTAGGTGGCAGCATTCATATATACGTATCCCTTTACCTCTAAGCACTTTGGTGATATTTTACTCTCTGTCTCCTAAGAACAGGAACATTCTATTACACAGTCACAGGTCACAGCATAGTTATCAAAACTAGGAAATTTAAAGTTGATATAATAATGTTATGTAACTTATGATCAGTATTCAAATGTGCCAATTACTGTAATCTTGAAAGGACTCTTCCTAATTAGTCCTGAAATCCCAGTATTGATATCTTGGCGTCATCCTTAATATTGGGGGAAGATTAGAATTAATATATTCAGTGATTGCTTAAGGTGTGGATATGACTTCTTTGAATTTTTATTTTTCAAAAGTGTAGGACACATCAGTCAACAGTTTTAAGCACTGTTTTTGGTTTGTCGTCTTTCTGTGTATTCTGAACTCCCTAGCTGACCTGTTAAGGTTAATTACATAAAGAATGTTCAGATAATGTAGCTTTTGTTCACTGTTTACTGAAACATATATTTAGGACAATTTCATATGATTCTATATTAGTGTCTACCGGCTATTGATGGTAGACATCAATCTGGCCGGGTGAACAAGATATTAATTAATTTGGTACGACTAGTCCATTATCGCATTACTCTTTATCACAGGAGAAGATAAACTGATTGCTGTTGAGATTTAACTAAGAACAGGTAGTGAAAGTTGGCAAGAGGAAGCTAATTCTAAACGTGTATTATTGTGTCTGCCAATTTATAAATTCTTTCCCCCAACCACGCATCTCCAAGTGACAAAATTGCTTTTTAGCAAAAATTGAGACCTTCTTTGTCAACAGCAGATAAGGTCAGTGACTTTGTTGATGTCATATAATTGACCACTGGCATAGTGAAAATTGAAACCTAGTTCTCCTGACACCTAACCTAGAGTTCTTTTTACTAAATGGAGTGTTTTCTGACATAAAGAAAATGAACTTCAATCACAGTTTCTGTGTGGCTGTGGACAAATCCAGAAATGAGTCTGTACTAACAGCTGCTTCTAAACCTTAAAAACATTTGGAAAGTGGGACAGTAGACAGCATGTAGTCAGTAGATAAAGAGTTATTAAAACATAGCAGGAAAGTGAATTGAGCTCTATGCTACCTCTGCTACATAGAATTATAGGGCCAGATTGTCATCATATAAACTCTCTTTTTAAGATATGCTGCTGCTGCTGCTGCTGTCACTTCAGTCGTGTCCAACTCTGTGCGACCCCCTAGACGGCAGCCCACTGGGCAAAGCTACTTATACTTTAAAGTGAATGATTACAATTACAGAAATCATTTTAAAATGAGAGGTTTAATGAGAACATGTTTAAAATGCACCTTTTAGTCTTTAGAACAGTTTTACTTATCAGTGTTAGCATCAGTCTCTGTTATCCCACACCTTTTTAATAAGTAACAGGACTTTTTCCCTCTTCATCAAGGGTCGGTGAGCTATTTCTATAAATAGCTGAATAGTAAATATTATAGGATGTATAAGCAGTACGGTCTCTTTCACAACAGCTCAGCTCTGTCTTCACTGAGTGAAAGCAACCAAAGGTAACATGTTAATGGATTGGGCGCAGCTCTATTACAGTAAAACTTTTATTTGCAAAACGCAGGCAGCCATCTCCAAGCTATGGTTTGCCTAGTGTTCCTGTATAAGTGGATCTCAATACTACTGATACATTAGTATCATTTGGGGAGCTTTAAAGATCCATGACCACACAGATCTCAGAGATTTTGAATTATTAATAATTATTCTGAGGAGGGGACCACACATTGATGTATCTCTGAAACTCCTCAGATGGATTCTAATGTGCAGCCAGGGTTGAAAACTATTGATCTATGATTTTTAAAAATCTCAGTGTGATTAATCATTTTTAAAGGGAAAAAAAATTCTATAAACTGTGCTGAGCACAGGGAACACAAAGATAAGTAATATAGAATTTATAGATAGGGAACCTGTGGACACAGCAGGGGAAGGAGAGGGCAGGACGAATTAAGAGAGTAGCAGTGAAACATAGACATTACTCTATGTAAAAAAGATAGCCAGTGGGAAGCTGCTGAATCGCACAGGGAGCTCAACCAGGTCCTCTGTGACGACCTAAGGAGTGGGAAGCAGGGGATATATCTGTACTTATAGCTGATTTATGTTGTTGTACAGCAGAAGCCAACACAACAATTATCCTCCAATTTAAAAAAAATAATTAGTCTAACAGGGTAAGAGACATGTAAGATGAACAAATGACATGAACATGAAAGACTGCTGACAGTAAATGGTAAGAAAAAAGGATGAACGGAAGGGGAGAGGAAACGAACGGAAGTGTAGCTGAGGAAAGAGTGGATGNCTCCAATTTAAAAAAAATAATTAGTCTAACAGGGTAAGAGACATGTAAGATGAACAAATGACATGAACATGAAAGACTGCTGACAGTAAATGGTAAGAAAAAAGGATGAACGGAAGGGGAGAGGAAACGAACGGAAGTGTAGCTGAGGAAAGAGTGGATGGTCTGGAGAGTAGGAGAATGGGTTGAATTGGAGAAAAGGTAAGTAAGGGTTAGGAGTAAGAACAGGGTAGTTTAAATGTTATGAGAGAATACATGAGAAAGAGCATGCAACGAGGGCCAGTTTGGTCAGAACAGAAATAAGGATCTGTGATACTAGCACTGCCTTCTAGGTGTTGATGTTGGGACACAAACCGTTGGGGTAATTTAGCTTGGTTTATTTCCTCATGCTTACACACATCGTTGTAAGTTACAGAAACTAATGTAATTTTAAAGAAACTAAATAAATGGAAGCTTGTGAAGATGAAAATTCTGTTGTAAGAAAAGGACATATTTGCTGGCGATGTGTGATTTTTGTATATTGCCTTTTTGTTTATTGTTCTGTCCTATCTTACACAAAATAGTGTTCAGTTGGCATACACAAATGATAAACCTTTTAAAGTCTTGAGATTTTCAGACTGTATTACATAATACACATTGAGGTAATAACCTTAAGTGTTTTGGGTTTGGGGTGAAGGAAGTTTTTAATCCATTTGAAATCCAAGCATTTTAGAGCTGGGAGGGGCCTTGAGTATAACTGAGTAACTATGGCTATGAAAGTGCTTTGTAAAATTCAAACTATTTTCCTTCTTCACTCATATGTGAAAGGGTAAGAGAGGATTTTGTAGTCACATGTTTGGTAATAGGCAAAGTGAGAAAGCAGTCGTCTTCATTCTGGTTTAATCTTTGTTTGCTACATAGCAAATCCTTAGAAAAATATTGACATTAAAGAAATAAGAAACCCAGCTAGTTCTGTAACTATTAAAGTGAATCAGAGGTTTAAAATAATCACACACACACCCACCACCCACCCACCAGGCAGGTATCACTGTATAGGCAAATTCTAGCAAACATTGAAGGAATGTATCATTCCACAGTTTCCAGAGAATAAAGTAAGAAGGTATACGCTCTGACTTATTCTTTGCTACCAATATAACCTTGATAATCAAAACCAAATAAGAATTTTATGAATGTGGAAAACTAAAGGGTACCTTCAGCTATGAACGTATATACAGATATACAAAATTGAAGGTTAGAAAACTGAATTGTTATATGTTTAAAACAGAGTGATTACACATTGTGACTAAGTTGTATTGTCTTCCAGCAATGCAAAGTTGATTTTACTTAGGAAAATAGACAAGCGTCACGTCCACATTAATAGATTAAAGAAGGTTGTCCTAGCAAAGCCATAAAAGTCATTTGCTAAAAATTTTACCCGCATTCATAAATTTTAAAAAGAAAATAGCAAGAAAAGGAACTTTCCATAACTGATAAAGGATGTTTGGAAAACAAAATGGAAACAAACACAATTCTTAAGGGGAAAATTTAGAAACACTCCAAAATTTTTGGGGAGGCCATGCCTTGTGTCACGGAGAAGGCAATGGCACCCCCACTCCAGTACTCTTGCCTGGAAAATCCTATGGAGAGAGGAGCCTGGTAGGCTGCAGTCCATGGGGTCGCTGAGAGTCGGATACGACTGAGCGACTTCACTTTCACTTTTCACTTTCATGCACTGGAGAAGGAAATGGCAACCCACTCCAGTGTTCTTGCCTAGAGAATCCCAGGGACGGGAGAGCCTGGTGGGCTGCCGTCTATGGGGTCGCACCCAGTCGGACACGACTGAAGCGACTTAGCAGCAGCAGCAGCAGCCTTGTGTCATACTAGATCTTAGTTCTCCAACCAGGGATTGAACCTGAGCCCTTTGTAGCGGAAGGGCAGAGTGTTAATGACTGGACTACTAGGAAAGTCCTGAAACACTTTTTTGTAAAATGGGGACCATTGATGGTCTCTTATTACTATTTCTGTTCTATGTTGTACAGGCTGCCCTTGCCAGTGTGGGGATGCGTGAGTGCCTGTGTGCTCAGTTGTGTCTTGATTCTTTGTGACCCTGTGGACTCTAGCCCGCTAGGCTTCTCTGTCCTTGGAATTCTTCAGTCAAGAACTCTGGAGTGGGTTGCCATTTCTTCCTCCAGGAGATCTTCCCAACCCAGGGGTCAAACCCGCATTGGCAAGCCAGTTCTTTATCACTGCACCACCTAGTGAGAAGATAAAATCCATTAAATGCATAAGAGCTTTTTATTGAGGTGTAGTTGATGTATTGGCCTCCTGGGTAGCTCAGCTGATAAAGAATCTGCCTGCAATGCAGTAGACCCCCATTTGGTTCCTGGGTCGGGAAGTTCCCCCCGAGAAGGGATAGGCTACCCACTCCAGTATTCTTGGGCTTCCCCGGTAGCTCAGATGATAAAGAATCCTGCAATGCAGCAGACCTTGGTTTGATTCCTGGTTTGGGAAGATCCCCTAGAGGCAGACGTGGCAACCCACTCCAGTATTCTTGCCTGGAGAATCCCATGGACAGAGGAGCCTGGCTGGCTACAGTCCATGGAGTTGCAAAGAGTAGAACACAGCTGAGCAACTAGGCACAGCACAACACAGTTGCTGTATTTCTGTACAATATGTTAGTTTCAGGTGTCCTACATGGTGACCTGACATTTGCGTACGTTGTGAAATGATCACCATAAGTCTAGTGACCACCCGTCCCCAAAGAAAGTTCGTATGATGTTTTTATAAAGTTATTATAACTTCTTATTTTGTATATTACATCCCCTTGGCTTACCTATTATATAACTGCAAGTTTGTACCTTCCCATCATCTATTTCATCCCCCAAGCCCTGGCAACAGCTGATTCATTCTGTGAATCTGTGAGTCAGTTTTTGTTTCGTTTGTTGAATTTATTTTGAGATTCCACACATACGTGAGACCATGTGGTATTTATATTTCTCTATCTGGCTTATTTCACGTAGCATAATATCCTCTAGATCCATCCATGTTTCAGGTAGCAAGATTTCGTTATTTTTGATGGCTGAGTAATATTCCACTGTGTGTGTGTGTGTGTGTGTGTGTGTGTGTGTGTGTGTGTGTGTGTGAGAGAGAGAGACGCACCCCACATGTTCTTTATGCATTAGTCTGTCAGTGAACATTTAGGTTGCTTCCATGCCTTGACTACTGTAAATGACACTTCAGTGAACACCGACGTGCATATACCTTTTTGAATTAGTGGTTTTGCTTTTTCAGGTAAATAGCGAGAAGCAAAATTGCTGGGTCATATGGTAGTTCTGTTTTTAACTTTTTGAGGACCTCTACGTTGTCGTCTGTAGGGGCTGCATCAATTTACAATCCCAACAGTGCACAAAGGTCCCCTTTCCTTCACATGCCTGCCAACAGCTGTCTTTTACGATGACAGCCATTCTGACAGGTGTGTGCTGGTATCTCATTGTGGTTCTGATTGGCAGTTGCCTAATGAGCAGTGATGTTGTGCATCTTTTCATGTCCATTGGTCATCTCTGTGTTGTCTGAGAAAAATAAAGATCCACTTAGGTCCTCTTCCAAGCTTTTAATTTAGGTTTTTTCTTTAATATTTGTATAAATTCTTTGTCTATTTTGGATGTTAACCCCTTACTGAATTATCATTTGTAAATACCTTCTCCCTTCAGTGGGCTCTCTTTTCATTTTGTTGATAATTTGCTTTGCTTTGCAAAAGTTTGATGAGGTCACATTTGTTTACTTTTGTTTTTATTTTCCTTGCCTGAGGAGACAGATCCAAAAGTAAATGCTAAGACCAATATCAGAGAGCATACTGCCTCTGTTTTCTTTTCAGAAGTTTTAGGGTTTCAGGTCTTATATTTAAGTCTTTAATCCATTTTGAGTGTTATCTCTGTGTATGGTGTGAGAAAGTAGTCCAGTTTGATTCTTTTGCATATAGCTGTCCAGTATTCCTGATGTCATTTATTGAAGAGGCTNTTTATTTTCCTTGCCTGAGGAGACAGATCCAAAAGTAAATGCTAAGACCAATATCAGAGAGCATACTGCCTCTGTTTTCTTTTCAGAAGTTTTAGGGTTTCAGGTCTTATATTTAAGTCTTTAATCCATTTTGAGTGTTATCTCTGTGTATGGTGTGAGAAAGTAGTCCAGTTTGATTCTTTTGCATATAGCTGTCCAGTATTCCTGATATCATTTATTGAAGAGGCTATTTTTCCCCATTCTTGCCTCCTTTGTCATGGATTAATTGACCATATAAGCATGGATCACCAGGGCTATATGCTTAGGGGTGCCTCCTATGTGGGTTGTGTGAGCCCTGCTATCATGAATGACTGCTGTGGACATGCTGGTAGGCAGGGCAGCCCCTGGCCTGGTTGGCTGCCAGACCCTACCTTGTGTGGAGGCTGCTGGCCACTCGCAGGTGGGAGCCAGTCCCTGGGCAAGGGATGGGATTGTCGAGTGGGTCCATGGCTAGTGCCAGCCTGCTGGTGGGTGGGCCTGGGTTACTGCAGGACTAGCTGCTTGGAGAAGGAAATGGCAACCCACTCCAGTGTTCTTGCCTGGAGAATCCCAGGGATGGGGAATCCTGGTGGGCTGCCGTCTATGGGGTTGCACAGAGTTGGACACGACTGAAGTGACTTAGCAGCGGCAGCAGCTGCTGCTTGGTATGGAGGTGTCCCAGGACTGGTGCTGACCAGCTGGTGGGTGGGTAAGCCAGAAACTTCTGCCATAGGGCAAAGCCCTGGTCACACCTGACCCACAGACTCTGCTGTGGACCTTGAAGGGTGCAGCGGAGAATGGGGGAGAGGCTGCCCTAGCCATTTTCTTCACCTTAAGGACACATTCTCTTCTCTTGTCCGTGTCATCCCTAACTTCCACTCTTGAGAAAACACTAAATATTGGAGGATCAGAAAGAGGGCATCTTGTGTATTGAGACACCATTCACATTTTGATAAGTCCCCCAAGGTGCACCTTGAGGTCTCTTGATGTTTTCCATTTGAGGAACTGATGCAGTTCCAGTTCAGGGGGTTCTCCCTGTAGAAAGGGCACCCAGTTTGTAAGGCGCTGCTTTGCACAAATGTCACAGGCTTAGTAGGACTTGGAAGTCACATTTGGGGCATTCTTGCCATTTGGTTTTTTGAATTTCTGGGCATCTTTTTGCCATTTGTTTTTTGGGGGTAACTTCCTGCTGGTGTGATTTGGTTTGGTTTGTTTGCTTTGAGTGCACGGATATTTTGTACTAATTGCTTCCTCTAAGGTTCCATCTCCAAGTCCCCTAGGAAAAATCCTAAGTGATTGGTAGACCTATGGTGATGATCCAATGAGGAGAAAACAAAAACTTGACAAAACTTTAACAAAGGCTTTCTAGGGGGAAACTTGCATTTCTGTCTTTGAGATGAAAATGTTCTATCTGATCTTCCTAGGACATTCTGTGTTTGTGTGTTTGTATGTATGTGTTTTGACAACTCTGACCTTTTGGACAAAGGTCACAGGTCTGATGGAACTGGGAAGCCATGTTAATGTGACTCTCTGGCTGGCTAGGTTTTGGTTTATTCTGGTTACTTTGGTAACGCACAGACATCTGGTACTAACTGCTTCCTCTAAGGCTTCCTCTACGTTTTCTTGTTTCTTTCTCCTCAAACCCCTGCGAACAGGCAAGTGGCTATGGAAGCAACTGAGGAACTCTGGCCAGGGTTACTCTCTGGTGTGTTCCAGAGGCCCTGCAGCCCACTGTGCCACCGTATCTGCCACTCAGGCAAGTGAAGGCTGTCCTTTCCTTCTGCCTTAATTTGAGAACCAGGCCTATTAAAATTGTGCAAGCGCAGGTCAGGCACTTAAAAGCCATTAGGGTGCCTGCTGCTTGAAGACTCCCTTGACAGGATAAGGGGGATCACAGAGTGGACCAGGCTACTAGGGTATCCACCCCCAGCAAGACAACTTCCATGCAATGCCAGACACATCTGGTTCAAGCATAACACTGAGCCCACTTTTCCTTGGCCGCTGCCTTCCTGGCAAGACTATGAGGTGGATTCCTCAGCCTATCTTTTCTATTACCTTCACCTCTTTCCCCCTTGGTCCAGACTGATTTACAGGAAGCTAAGTGTTGCCTCTGAGCCTTCCCAAGACGTCTTCTTTCATAAGCTAGAAAAGAAAAAGGAAAACTTTCCAACATAGGTAAATTGGTATGTCAGTCCTTCAGTTTCATTGAGGTAGCCACACAATTCTTTTTTTTTTTTTTAAAAAAGGAAAAACAAAACCATTCTTGTTTTACAAATGTAATCTTTATAGGACCAGAAGCGTGGCTCCAGAATTAATCCAAAACCCACCAATCCTTGTACCACTTTGCCAATCCTCCATGTTTATCTTAAGAGGCTTGTAAATATTTTCAAAAAGGGGAAACAAAGTCATCCTAGGAAGAACTTGCCTGTATCTTTGAGATGCAAGTGTCCTGTCTGGTCTTCTCAGTATGGCTCATCTCTGCTGTCTTTTAGAATTAGCGTCCAGGACTAAGCACTTTAGCATATGAAACCGATATATCTAGCTAGTGGTTCAGATTTTAACCCTGATTTTAACCTTTCTAGGAAATAAAAGTAGAATTTTAATACAACTACACTGAGTGGAGTATACCTCAAAGTGAAATAACCACACTTTATATTAAACTTTATTCTCTCTGTCTGTCTGTCTCAAAACCGTTAATAATAAAAGCTATATCTGACCCTGAAAAAAAAATAAAATGCAAATTTTAGAGGGGGTAAACTAGAAGTTGGCTTGTCCAAGGTAAATAGAAATCCTAAATGCTTTTTCTGCAAATATTTAGCCATCTAGCCCAGTGAATTTTACTTGTTTCATCTGTCAGAAACCCAACTTTAATGCAACTTCTTTTGTAAACTGTTGGCTTTTACATTGCTGAACCTGACTCAGGACTGAAATCTTAAAAGAAGAACTGGAGGTCTCTCTGTGCGTGTATGTATCTTTGACTTTGGATAACATTGCCTTGGTTGATCTATAAAAGAGCTCTATGTAATTGGCTTAAATAAAAGTAAGTGCTTACCAACCAAACAATTCAAAATACAAAAGAAATTAAGCTAAGTGAGTTTCAGGCTCACATGAGCTGGGAAATATTTAGAATCAAATTAATATCTGAAATTAATGTTTGTTATTACAAATTTGTCAGCAAGGAAAGGAACTTGGTATGAAGAAACTTTTAAGGACAGAAAATATAAATGCAATAAGAGCTTTAGATAAGTTATATTAGGGTAATCGTGGCAAAGTGGTAGAGAATCTGCCTGCCAGTGCAGGAGATGCAGGTTTCATCCCTGGCTTGGGAAGATCCCCTGGAGGAGGAACTATCAACCCACTCCAGTATTCTTGCCTGGAAAACTCCATGGACAGAGGAACTTGGTGGACTACAGTCCATGGGGTCACAGAGTTGGACACGACTGAGCATACAATATTAAGAGAAAAAAAATGACATTATATTCCTGTATCATACCTATAAAAATCAAATCAATGCCAGACATATCAAATGCTTGAGTATGAAAGGCAAAACTTTTAGAAGAACTTATAGAAAGTATCTGTTTGCCTTTAGGATAAGGAATCATCTTTTGGATAGCACAAAGAAATGGTAACCATAAAAGAAAGATTAATAAGCTTAACTGCGTTAAAATTAAGAACTTCTGGGACTTCCCTGGTGGTCCAATGGCTGACTCCACGCTCCCAGTGTAGAGTGCCCAGTTTCTATTCCTGATCGGGAAACTAGATCCCACATGCCACAGCTAAGAGTTTACATGCCACCGGTAAAAAAGATCTGCATGCTGCAACTAAGACCCAGCACAGCCAAATAAATAGTTTTAAAAGGATAAAACAAAAATTAAGAACTTTTGTCCATCAGAAGACACCCAAAGAAATTCAAAAACTGGGTGAAGCTATTTGCAATAGTATAATCAACAAAGGTATTCAGTATATATAAAGAACTAATACAAATAAGAAAAAGACAATCCAGTAGAAAAAATGTTCAAAACTATTAGGAAGTATTTCACTAAAGAGGAGGCATCGATGAACTATAGGTATATGAAGTGTTGTTGACATAGTTAGTAGTGAGGGGAGTACAAAATAAGATGACAGCAAACTGCCATTTTGTGCCATTAGATTGACGGAAAATAAGAAAGTTGGGAATTTCCTTGGCTGTCCAGAGATTAAGACTCTGTGCTTCCACTGCAGGGGTCACAGGTTCAATCCCTGGTCAGGGAACTAAGATCCCGTATGCTGTGTGGTACAGCCAAATAAATCAATAAATAAATTTAACAGAACCAAAATTTGGAGAGGATGTGGCTCAGTGGAATTCTTGCACATTGCTGCTAAAACTGTTAATAGTTGAATGTTTAATATTTAGTAAATATTAATAAATATAATATTAATCAAGTGAGGAGTTAATAAATACTACTTTAGAATAGTTTGGAATTATCCTGTAGAGTGGCTTCTCTGGTGGCTCAGACAGTAAAGCATCTGCCTACAATGTGAGAGACCCTGGTTCGATCACTGGATTGGGAAGATCCTCCAGAGAAGGAAATGGCAACCCACTCCAGTACTTTTGCCTGGAAAATCCCATGGACGGAGGAGCATGGTAGGCTCCTACGGTTCATGGAGTCGCAAAGAGTTGGACACGACTGAGCAAATTCTTCATCCTATAGAGTGAAACATTTGCATATTTTATAATCCAGGTTTTCCCTTCTGGATATAATACCTTAGAAAATATTTGCTTGTGTGTACAAGGAAATATGTTGAAAAAAATTCATAGTGACTGTTCATTATGACAAAAGCTGGAAATAACCCATATGTCCAGCAATATGATGAAGAGTAAATAGAATTGTAGTATACCAACACCCTGGAACATTATTCGCAGTAGAAATGAGAAAAAAAAATGCTACGTGCACCTGCATGAATGAATTTTAAGAGCATAATGTTAAGTGGGGGAAAAAGTAGCCCTAGAATGCTACATTATGGTATTACTCCATTCACTTAAAGTTCAAAAACAAATCCAAATAGTGTACTATTTGGGCGGAAACACTTAAGTGATTTTTTTTTAAAACCTTTTTTGAAAATTTAAGTATATGGTAAAACACAAAGGTAAGTGGATGTGATAACGTCAGAATAGATAGAAGAAAGCTATTGAAAATGATCTAGTGCTTAGGTTTAGTGGTGGACTCAAAGCATTCAATCTATTTTTCGCTGTGTGATATATACATGTGTATATTATTCTATATGTATATCGTATTAAAGTAATATATTTCCTTTTCAGAAATCTGCCTGAATATTCGAGATCTTCCTAATATAGTTATCATCCCAGAAAATCAGGTGAAACCAGAATGGAGATTGCCAAAATTAAGTTACCGTTTTGTTACAAGGTAAAATAGATTCTTGTGAAATATCTCAAATATTAATTTTCACTGTTAGTGACTGAAACAAGGTACTATAATTTGCTCAAAATCTACCCCAGATTATGCTGCAGCAGTTAAATAGATGTGCGTTTTCATTCATATTTGTAGAATGCTCTTTTGCTATTTAAAAATAAAATATCTATTTAATAATTTTTCTTCTTTTAGATCAGAACTGGATAAGATGCCAAATAATTCTATCTGTGATGTCATTGGAGTTTTGGTTTTTGTAGGAAGGGTCCAGCGCTTAAAAAAGAAGGGTAAGTTTCTGATATTGAAAGCCATAAAATGTCATTCAGGAGTAATTCTGTGTTCATATGTGCATAATCCGTTGTCTTCATTTATTCTAATATTCTGTCCATATAGATAGCCGTGAAGATTTTTCGTCATATCGCTGGATTCACATTGCTGACGGGACTTCAGAACAACCATTTATAGTGGAGCTGTTTTCAACATCTCAGCCAGAAATCTTTGAAAATATTTACCCAAGTACTCAGTGCAAATATTATTATCATTTTATATTTGGTAATCGGAGCATTAACTGAAAAAAATAGTAGAAAATACTAACTTACAGAATGCCATGGTACTGAGCTAGCAAATTCAAGCAGTCTGATAGCACATATAAGTTTTTTTCTATATTAATATTATAAGTGGTATTATAGCTATTAACTGTCTTCTGGTTTTCTATTCAGAATGAATTTGGGATTGAAACTAGTTTCTCAGAAAACAGGTGCTCTTATTAATTCTCACCTCTAGCATTTTAGACATAAAACTTGAAATTCTGTGAAACTAAAGCATAGACCATTTCCTTTGTATCCATTTGGAAACTGAGTTAATAGACCCCATTTAAGACACCAAAGCCTTTACTAATGTAGAATTACCTGGTAGAGGATTGGGAAACTATGTAATTAAATAATGACAGTGGTAAGTATGAGGTCACTTGAGTATGAAATGAGTATTAGGTTAATGGTGTTATACCACCCGGTCAATATTTTACTTACTTTGATGTTGACTTTTTCCCCTTATATTTATTCATATACATAGGTATTTTTTTTCCACCACTTTTATTTATTTCAAGACATTTAAGTATGCCCCACTATGAATTTTATGTAACAACTTAGTCTACACATCTATTTTGATGAGGAAAAATATATTTAATACTTTCTTATAGCAACTTCAGTGAAATTTTTCCTTGTTTGCATTTGTAACATGATTTTAGATGTGGTGAGCTGTTTTCCAAATGAGTATATGAATGAAATAGTGATTGTTAAATGCTTGCCAAAATTGGGGAAATTCCCAACCTTGACTACATGTATTTTTTTTTTGATCAGCAACAACATAGAAATGGTAGAACATCAGGATACCTAGAGACCATATACAGCGCTGTTCTGCTACCCCTTTGTTCTCTATTGTAAAATGGTATTCCCCACTATTCAGATGTTACCTCATTAGAATCCACCTTGTGCTCGTGAGATTAAATTTTTAAAATATATGTACATGAATAGAACTAAACATTACCCCAACTATGATTGGAGGGGAGAGCAGAAAGAGCATTTTGACCAAAACCAAGGTATGGGTTTCCAAGGCAAGTAGGGCTATGACCTTTCATATAACCTCTCTCAGGGCATAGACGGTTGATAGTGATGATCGCTCGTGACAATTTAGACGGATTTTATGGCCAGATCCCTGTCTCTTTATAGCCACTACGGCTGTTTTAATAGCTGACACAGGTTTTGGCAAATATTTTTCACAGAAATTTTGCCAGGTAGGCACATTCTATTTTTTATGGAAACATGAAATATATCTTTTAAGAAAGGTTTATATGGAGCTTAATGAGATTTACTCTAGTACAAGAGTTGACAACAGTCACTATTCATTTTCACCTTTTGACCAAGAGCGAAGGAAAAAATTGTGAAATAAATGGTGAATATTAAGGAAGCTTCAGGCCTCTGAAGGATAACATAACAAAGGATCTTCTGGAACAGAACCAGAATCCTTTGGCAGCAGGGCATCTGTTGTACTCTGTATGTGTGTGTGCTCAGAATCGCAGGCTTTGGCGGTACATGGTGCTGTGGAAGGCCCATGGTGTGTGCATGCTGGGCACCGCTGGCCCAGGGCCACCTTTTTTACTTTTCGTTAAGGAAAGTGAAGAACTAAGGGGAAAACTTCTTCACTGCTTACTATATATTAGTTGCTCATAGATGTTACTTAATTTTCTACTTATAGTTACCTTTTAATGGAGAAGGCAATGGCACCCCACTCCAGTACTCTTGCCTGGAAAATCCCATGGACGGGGGAGCCTGGTGGGCTGCAGTCCATGGGGTCGCTAAGAGCTGGACATGACTGAGCAACTTCACTTTCACTTTTCACTTTCATGCATTGGAGAAGGAAATGGCAACCCACTCCAGTGTTCTTGCCTGGAGAATCCCAGGGACGGAGGAGCCTGGTGGGCTGCAGTCTATGGGGTCGTACAGAGTCGGACACAACTGAAGTGATGTAGCAGCACTTACCTTTTAAAGAGATGATGTTTTTACAAATTTATGGGTGAGAAAAGAAAGGTCAAGAGAGATTTTAAATAGCTAGAAAGTGTTAGGTTCAAATGTCTTATTTTTAGCAACCATGAACTTAGAGATTTCTTTAGTATTCTTATGTCAGCATCTTTAATCATGAATACTCACATCTTTGTATAGTTTTTGAAATAAATGAAAAACAATATAAATCAAGACAATTATTCTTAGTCATTGAGCAGATTTTATTTCTTTTCATTGCTCCAAAATAAAGAACTAGTAAATGAGAGATACAGGAAATGAATTATAGATATTATCATGCTCTAGGGAAATATTTATTCTCAAATGAGAGCTTACTGTCGATAGGAAATTGCAAGTATTTATATTTACTTCTTCATTTCCTGATTTGTGAGACAACTGTTTTGGCACATAGTAAGTTAAAATTGGTAGGAGCCCTGTCTTTGAGATTTAAAGTCTAATTGAGATAAACACAATTAAAACACTTGGATAAATAAGTTCACACTAATAGTGTGTAGCCCTGTCTGATGGAAAGAGTAAGAGTAATTTTGGGGATCAAGGTTAGATTGGGCTAATCAGTGAAAACATGGAGAAGCTCATTTTTTTTTCCTCTGTAGGAAATAATGGTTCACACTCAGTTGTGTGGCCAATTAAAAGCCTTTCACTCGTCAACTGTCCAGCAAGCAGGGCCCTCGGTTGTGTGCAGCTGCTGTATTAATACTTCCTAAAGGAAAAGTGTTAGATCCTTGTTGCTCCAAGTGTGGTCAAAGGGCTAACAACACTAGTATCACCAGTGCTAAGATCTCACTAAGCAAAGAATTGCGGGCACCACACTAAAACTACTGAATCTGAATTTACATTTTAACAGTTATCCCAAGTGATTCGTGAGTTCAGTAAAACTAGAAAAGCACTCTGTTAGATCGTGATCTAGGTATTTCCCCTTGAAATGCATAAATAATTTCATAAGTATTTTCTTTTCCTGCAGTGACGTATTTCATGTGCACACAGCTGAAAGTTGTCAGAAATGATGACCAGGTACCTAAACTACTTTACCTCACCACTACCAATGAGAGTCACATCTTTATTACTGGTAAGCAATTTCTCTGTATATATTTAATTGGAAATCTAATATATTTTCTCTTCATTAAATTAGATTTTTTATTATAACATTCAAGCACAAGATAGCCTTATTTTGAACTCCTTCACTATAAGATTGGTTTAACAAAGAATATGTGTGTGTGTTTGCAACCCCATGGACTAGCCCACCAGGCTCCTCTGTCCATGGGATTCTCCAGGCATGAAAACTGGAGTGGGTTGCCATTCCCTTCTCCAGGGGATCTTCCTAACCCGGGGATTGAACCCAGGTCTTCTGCATTGCAGGCAGATTCTTTACCATCTGAGCCACCAGGAGGCCCCAACAAAGAATATACACCCTATGAAATCTATTGCTTCGAGATGATTTACAATTCAAGCAACAATTTTCTGACTTTCTGAAGAATTTCTGAAGAATTTTATGTCCTTCAGTTAACTTTAATTCCTGCTTAATGTTAAGTTAGATAATCATAAATGGCTTCACAGATTGGACTGTTTGGCCCTGTATCACAATAAGGATTCACCTAACAGTAGTTTTAAAATGTTAAAATGAAAATGTATGTTGAATTTTGGTCCCCAGACTTGCCTTTTATTTTACATAGCAAGCAAAGTCTCACTGCTTATCTACAAGTGTATTTTTTTCCATTCTCTCAGATAATGTGGGCAAAAAATCAGATGAGTGAGAGAGTACTGTGGAGTGTTTTACTTCCTAGAATGCTACCATCTTGGTAATTAGGAAATTCGTCAAAGAAGAGTCCTAGGAAGGATGTAATACACATCTTTGTTTATACCTCATTTTATAAATATGAATAATATCAGATCGAATACATACTATCAGATGTAAATGACACTTAAGTACATTTCAAAAGCATGAGTTTAAATGCTGAGCTATATATTCACAGAAAATTTAGTTCATATGTGCTATCATACCTTCAGGTTAATACATTAAAATTGGTTTTCTAAGAAGATGCTAACCAGTTGGATAGTTGGAAAAGTCCAGACTGTTAGTTTTCTTTTTCTTCTGGGTTTTTTTGATATCCTACAGACAGCTACAGTGTAATCCACAGAAACTGTAATACATTCGATTTCCTTCTAGATTTAGGATTTATTTACCATCTTTGACAATTTTGTTTGCATATTCAGTATAATTATGTGTTACATAGTGAGTAAGTTGACTTCTTTTGTTGATGACATAAGATTGATCTTATATTAAAATGTTTTTATACACAAAAAANTCGATTTCCTTCTAGATTTAGGATTTATTTACCATCTTTGACAATTTTGTTTGCATATTCAGTATAATTATGTGTTACATAGTGAGTAAGTTGACTTCTTTTGTTGATGACATAAGATTGATCTTATATTAAAATGTTTTTATACACAAAAAAAGTCCAGGTGGTTTACTACAGTGATTTTTTTTGTCCTTTTTTTTTTTACCCTTTGTGCAATGAGGTCCTAAAGGCCAGCCGTGTAACGATGATCCCAAGGTAAAAAACTTTATTCGGTGGGTTAAAGCGAAGAACGATTCTGGCGAAGTGAAGAATAATGTTATAGGTGGATATTACCCCTATCCACCAGTGCCAGAGAAATTTTCGAAGTATAGTAGTTCTCTTAAAGGTACTGATGAAATTACTAGTCGTTTATGATTACATGCTATATGTATGCTATATGCCTTGTCATTTAGTCATCTTTATTCTTTAATTTGAGTAGGCNGAAGAACGATTCTGGCGAAGTGAAGAATAATGTTATAGGTGGATATTACCCCTATCCACCAGTGCCAGAGAAATTTTCGAAGTATAGTAGTTCTCTTAAAGGTACTGATGAAATTACTAGTCGTTTATGATTACATGCTATATGTATGCTATATGCCTTGTCATTTAGTCATCTTTATTCTTTAATTTGAGTAGGCCAAAGTGTAGCAATACTCGCTGTTAATAATTTGATCTTTATCAAGATATAAAAACATTTGTCCCATAAAGGTGGATATTTTGATTTTATTAGACTGTAAGAAAAAAGGAATATAGACTGACTAAATGGAGATAATATCTTGATTTAAGGTCTTTGAGATCAAATCTGAGTTGGTGGTAGATCCCAACTCCTATAATATTATTTAAATTAAACATATGAAAGGATACATTGGACAATTTGATATCAAGATACAACTGTATTAGGCCACTTTTATGGAATGATACATAGATATCCCTTGGTATCCATAGGGGACTGGTTCANGAGATAATATCTTGATTTAAGGTCTTTGAGATCAAATCTGAGTTGGTGGTAGATCCCAACTCCTATAATATTATTTAAATTAAACATATGAAAGGATACATTGGACAATTTGATATCAAGATACAACTGTATTAGGCCACTTTTATGGAATGATACATAGATATCCCTTGGTATCCATAGGGGACTGGTTCAAGGAGCCCCATGGATACCTAAATCTGCAGATGCTCAAATGCCTTACATAAGGGATATACAGTGGTTACAGTTGGCTCTTTGTATCTTCAGGTTTGCAAAACTTATGGATATGTGTATTGCAAAACTTGTGGATGACTGTGTATTGGATATAACACGGTTGAGGCTCCACCTTTAAATAAAAATGATATCAAAATTAGTGAGATTCAGAATAAGTACTGATGAGAGAACATTAATTTATTTAGTAGAATTAAAATATGATAGTTGAAAAGTTTAGCATATATTTTTTGGAAACCTGTGGGATAATTGTACAGCTTTGGAAAACAAGAAACTTTGAAATACTGATCTATCATCAGCTAAATATTGGTATCCTTCTATACTTCATAATTCCAGCAATATGTAGTATATGCTATATATAGAATATAGAAAATAGTTTGAAGTATGATATATAAATTACATTCAATATGTAAAATTTCTGTTTCAAATTAAGACACCAGACTAGAAGACTGTATCACGATTTAACTGATATATATTTTGCCAGTTTTACCAACATCACCTAAGCAGATGCCAAATATAAAGTCTCACATATTTAAGTTATTAGCAATTTTATAATTTTCATGTTGTGAAATTACATTGCAAATCTAATGCTTATTTTTGTCATTTCAGTTCTTTAGAACTTACAATTTCCTTGGAATTACTCTTTTGCAGTTGAATCACTCTTGACAGCTATAAGTGAAGTAAAGGTGGAGATTGAAGACTTGCAGTATAGGAAACAAAAGCGCATTGCAATTCAGGGAATAATTACTGTTATAAAGTATGTCCTGCATCTCAGTGCAACTCAAAGTGCCTCAGCATCTGAAACACTACGGGTATGGTGCCAGAGAATTAATAGTATATCTCTGAAAGCACTCTGATTGTAACCACAATTGGTATTATATCTTTTTTTAAATTTAAATTTAGTTATTTTAATTGGAGGCTAATTACTTTACAATATTGTATTGGTTCTGCCCACATCAGCATGAATCTGCCATGGGCATACACCTGTTCCCCATCCTGAACCCCTCTCCCACCTCCCTCCCCGTACCGTCCCTCCAGGTCATCCCAGTGCACCAGCCCCAAGCATCCTGTATGGAACCTGGACAGGTGATTCGTTTCTTATATGATATTATACATGTTTCGATGCCATTCCCCCGTCATCCCCCCTCTCCCTCTCCCACAGAGTCCAAAAGACTGTTCTATACATCTGTGTCTCTTTTGCTGTCTCGCATACAGGGTTATCGTTACCATCTTTCTAAATTCCATATATATGCGTTATGATACTGTATTGGTGTTTTTCTTTCTGGCTTACTTCACTCTGTATAATAGGCTCCAGTTCCATCCACCTCATTAGAACTCATTCAAATGTATTCTTTTTAATGGCTGAGTAATACTCCATTGTATATATGTACCACAGCTTTCTTATCCATTCATCTGGTGATGGACATCTAGGTTGCTTCCATGTCCTGGCTATTATAAACAATGCTGCAATGAACATTGGGGTACACGTGTCTCTTTCAATTCTGGTTTCCTCGCTGTTTATGCCCAGCAATGGGATTGCTGGGTCATATGGAGTTCTAGTTCCAGTTTTTTAAGGAATCTCCACACTGTTCTCCATAGTGGCTGGACTAGTTTGCATTCCCAGCAACAGTGTTAAGAGGGTTCCCTTTTCTCCACACTTTCTCCAGTATTTATTGCTTGCAGACTTTCGGATAGCAGCCATTCTGACTGGCGTGAAATGGTACCTCACTGTGGTTTTGATTTGTATTTCTCTGATAATGNGGTCCTTGTTAAACCTTTCTTGTATCTTCTCTATCCTTGTCTCCAGGCTGTTTATCTGTGATTCCATTTTGTTTTCAAGATTTTGGATCATTTTGACTATCATTATTCAGAATTCTTTATCAGGTAGATTCCCTATCTCTCCCTCTTTTGTTTGGTTTGGTGGGCATTTCTGCTGTTCCTTTACCTGGTGAGTATTCCTCTGTCTCTTCATCTTGTTCATATTGCTGTGTTTGGGATGCCCTTTATGTATTCTGGCAGTTTGTGTTCTCTTTATTGTGGAGTTTCCTCAGTGTGGGTGGGGTTGTACGGGTGGCTTGTCAAGGTTTTCCTGGTTAGGGAAGCTTGTGTCGGTGTTCTGGTGGGTGGAGCTGGATTTCTTCTCTCCAGAGTGCAATGAAGTGTCCAGTAATGAGTTATGAGATGTCAGTGGNCTGTGTTTAGGGTGGCCTTTCCGTATTCTGGCAGTTTGTGGAGTTCTCTTTATTGTGGAGTTTCCTCAGTGTGGGTGGGGTTGTACGGGTGGCTTGTCAAGGTTTTCCTGGTTAGGGAAGCTTGTGTCGGTGTTCTGGTGGGTGGAGCTGGATTTCTTCTCTCCAGAGTGCAATGAAGTGTCCAGTAATGAGTTATGAGATGTCAGTGGGTTTGGAGTGACTTTGGGCAGCCTGTATATTGAAGCTCAGGGTTGTATTCCTGTGTTGCTGGAGAATTTACGTGGTATGTCTTTCTCTGGAACTTGTTGGCCCTTGGGTGGTGCTTGGTTTCAGTGTAGGTATGGAGGCGTTTGATGAGCTCCTGTCGATTATTGTTCCCCAGATTCAGAAGTTCTCTGGTGTTCTCAGGATTTGGAATGATGCCTCCTGCTTCTGGTTTTCAGTCTTACTTTTACAGTGGCCTCAAGACTTCTCCATCTATACAGCCCCATTGATAAAATATCTAGGTTAAAGATGAAAAGTTTCTCCACAGTGAGGGAGACCCAGAGAGGTTCACAGAGTTACATGGAGAAGAGAAGAGGGAGGAGGGAGATAGAGGTGACCGGAATGAGATGATGTGGAATCAAAAGAGGAGAGAGCAAGCTGGCCAGTCATCACTTCCTTATGTGTGCCACACAGTCTGGACCACTCAGAAATGTTCATGGAGTTATGCAGAGAAGAGAAGAGGGAAGAAGAAGACAGAGGTGGCCAGGAGGATAAAGGGGGGAATCAAAAGGAGAGAGGCAGATCCAGCCAGTAATCAGTTCCCTAAGTGTTCTCCACCATCTGGAACACACAAAGAGATTCACAGAGTTGGGTAGAGCAGAGAAGGGGGAGTGAGGAGATGGAGGCGACCTGGTGGAGAAAAAGGAGAGTCCAAAGGGGGAGAGCACAGTCAAGCCAGTAATCTTGCTCCCAAGTAAAAATGGGTACTGAAGATTGGGTTCTTAAAGGTACAAAATTGATAACCAATACTAAAAAGCAAAGATTAAAAATCTAGAAGTTGGATTTTCAAAAATACAATATTAAAGAAAAAAAAGTCACAAAAATTATAAAATATATATGAAGTTTGCTTTAAAAACTAAGATCTCTTTTTTTGCAAAGTAATAGTAGGTTATAGAAATGAAAACTAGAGGAATAATAGAGGACGTAAAAATTTAAAAAAAAGAATGATAGTAAAACTATATCTAGGACTTTCTCTGGTGGTGTTGTGGGCAGTGGTCGGTCACTTCATTTTCAGATAGTTCCTTGGTCCAGCTTATATTTCTCAAGATCTATAGGCCCCTTCCTATGTAGTTGGTACTAACCACAGGGTTTTAATATATTGCACCTGTCACTTCCAAGGAGGTTCCCGCTGCTTTAGCTTCTTCTGTTTGCTGGTCTCTTCGGTGTCTGATTTCCGCCCTGACACAAGGGGGCGGTGGTGGACACTTTTTCAGGCTCACTTGTGCAGTTGCGCTGTGAGGAGGGAGGGACGCTGCAAACAAATAACACTGGCGTGTGCTCCCAGTATCTCAGCCATGCTGGGCCTGCCTTCGCTCACGGCGCGGGTGCCCTCTTTGCCCACACTGCTCAGGCTCTAGGTGGCTCTGCCAGGAAGTGTCTGAGGCCGGCCCTGGGCTGCATGCACCTCACAGGTCTAAGCTGCTCAGGTTCAGGTACTTGGGTAGTCCTCAGAGGCACGGACTCAGTTGGGCCTGTGTTTTGTGCCCTTCCCAGGTCCGAGCAGCTCAGATGATGAGGTGTTTGGCATGCGCGTGGTCACTGTGACATCACTTCACCCTCCCCTGCTGCTCGGTTTTCTGGATGTACAACTGGCACACCTTCTCAGGCGGATGTTGACCATCCCGTATCCCAAGAAGTCTTAGTTAGCAAAGAAGCCTGCTTGCAGTTTAGTAGATAATGCCTTTCTGGGGCCGCTATTGCCCCCTTCCGGCTCTGGCTGCCTGTCACTAGAGGGAGATGGTTCAGGCGGCTAGCTCTGCTCAGTCTTTCGTTCTGTGTGCGGGCCTGAGGGTGTCTTAGGTTAGGGCTTTTTGCGTAGCTCTGGTCAGTCCTTTGTTCTGGAGCAGGCCTGGTGGTGTCTTAGGGCTTTTTGTGTGGTAGCTATCCCACAGTCTGGTTTGCTAGCCCAAGTTAGTTCCTTCAGATTACCCTCAGGGCATTCAGGCCAGATCATTACTCTAAGCAATGCAGCCCACGCCTCCCTGCCCAGCCCCGTCTTGCTAGTGGCGGATGCAGGCGTCTGTGCTGCTCCTCCGCTGGGGGAGTTACCGTTGGGCACGTAATCTGTGGGTTTTCATTATTTATTTATTTTTCCTCTCGGATATGTTGCCCTCTGTGGTTCCAAGGCGCACACAGACTCGTCAGTGAGAGTGTTTCCTGGTGCTTGGAAACTTCTCTCTTTTTAAGACTCCCTTCCCGGGACGGAGCTCCGTCCCTACCTCTTTTGTCTCTCTTTTTATCTATTTTTTCCGACCTCCTTTCGATGACAGCAGCTGCTTTTCTAGGTGCCTGATGTCCTCTGCCGGCATTCAGAAGTTGTTTTGTGGAATTTACTCAGCGTTTAAATGTTCTTTTGATAAATTTGTAGGGAGAAAGTGGTCTCCCTGTCCTATTCCTCCACCATCTTAGGACCTCCTCCTGTGTCTTGCTTTTTAATCCATCCAGCTACAATTTTTAATCCATCTAGCCACAGTATCTTTTGATTGGTGAATTCAATCCATTTACATTTCGGGTGATTGTTGATCAATGAGGATTAAGTCACTGCCATCTTCTGTTTTCTGGTTGCTGTGTTGTTCAGTCGCTCAGCCCTGTCTGACTCTTTGTGGCCCAATGGACTGTAGCACGCCAGGCTCCCATGCCTTCACTACCTCCTGGTTTAGCTCAAACTCATGTCCACTGCTGCTGCTGCTGCATCAGGTAACCAAAGTATTGGAGGTTCAGCTTCAGCGTCAGTCCTTCCAATGAATATTCAGGGTTGATTTCCTTTAGGAGTGACTGATTTGGTCTCCAAGGGACTCTCAAGAGTCTTCTCCAGCGCCACAGCTTCTTTGGCACCCAGCCTTTTTATAGTCCAACTCCCACATCCATACATGAGTACTGGAAACCTGTACATAGCTTTGACTAGATGGACCTTTGTTGGGAAAGTGATGCCTCTGCTTTTTTATATGCTGTCTAGGTTTGTCATAGCTTTTCATCCAAGGAGCAAGCATCTTTTAATTTCAGGGCTCCGGTAACCATCCACAATGATTTTGGAGCCCAAGAAAATAACATCTGTCACTGTTTCCATTTTTTCCTATCTATTTGCCATGAAGTGATGGAACGAGATGCCATGATCTTACTTTTTTAGCATGTTGAGTCTTAAGCCAGCTTTTTCACTCTCCTCTTTCACTTTCATCAAGAGTCTCTTTAGTTCTTCTTCGCTTTCTGCCATAAGGGGGGTGTCATCTGCATAACTGAGGTTATTGATATCCAGCTATCTTGATTCCAGCTTGGGCTTCACCCAGCTCCTCTTTTTACATGATTAACTCTGCATATAAGTTAAATAAGCAGGGTGACCATATACAGCCTTGACATCCTCCTTTCCCAATTTTGAACCAGTCCGTTGTTCCATGTCCAGTTCTAACTGGTTGCTCTGTATCTCCATAATCTCTTTTTCATTCTTTTTTGATCTACCATTTGGTTTCCTGGTTTTCTCTGATCTTTTGTCAGTTTCTTCCTCTTGTTTTTGGCTTTGGTGGGTCTTCATTGCTGAACTTGGACTTTCCCTAGTTAGGCTAGTGGGGGGCACTTTTTGTTGTGGCGTGTGGGCTCTCATTTTGGAGGTCTCGCATGTTGCAGGGCACAGACTATAGGTGTGCTGGCTTCAGTAGTTGCAGTCTATGGGCTCAGTAGCGTTGGCTCACAGGCTTTTGAGCACAGCCTCAGTAGTTGTTGGGCACAAGCTCAGTTCCTCCATGGCATGTGGGATCCTCCTGCCTCAGGGATTGAACCAGTGTCCCCTGCATTGCAGGACAGATTCTTAACCACCAGATCACCAGGGAAGCTCTCCTGCATTTTCTTTTGTTTGATGTCTCTGCTTGTTATTAAGTTGCTAAGTCATGTCTAACTCTTGGCGTCCCCACCAACTGTAGCCCACCAGGCTTCTCTGTCCATGGGATTTCTCAGGCAAGAATACTGGAGTGGGTTGCCATTTACTTCTCCAGGGTATCTATCTTCTCAACCGAGGGATCAAACCCTCATCTCCTTGACAGATAAATTCTTTACCACTGAGCCACCAGAAAACTTTCTGCTTTTGATTTATGTCTTATGGTTACCATAAGGTTTGTATACAACCTCTCCCAGATAAAATAGTCCTTTTTCTGTTGATAGCATCTTATCTTCATTTGCCTATATAGGTTATGTCCTTTTCCCCATTCCTGTTTATGTTTTTGTTTCTCAAATTATCTTTCTTTATGTTGTGAATTTGTTACCAAATTGAAGTAGCTATGGTTATGTTTTCTTCTTTTCTGCTTTAACCTTCATGCTATAATAAAATGTTAAAAAGCCTATTTTTATGTAGTTACAGTTTTATGGTTCTGTCTGTTTATTACCTTACTCAAACTTTTGTGTACTTTTTTACCTTTTTGTTTCTGATAGAAGAACTCCTCTCAGCATTTTTTGCAAGGCATAGCTTTTGTTTATCTGAGAAACTCTATTTCCCATTCATAGCTGAATGATTACTTTGCTGGATAGAGTCTTCTTGGGTGACAGTTGTTATCTTTCAGTATTTTGAGAATGTCATTCCAGTCCCTCCTGACCTGTAGAGTTTCTGCTAAGAAATCTGTTGATAGCCTAATGTAGCTTCCTTTGTAGGTTACCATCCTTTTTCCCCTGCCTTTGAAATTCTCTCTGTGTCACTAACTTATGAAGACAATTTTGGTACAATGCATCTTGTACAAGATCTTTTTGCATTGAGACAACAGTTGTTCTCCTAGCTTCATGGACTTGTATATACAGTTCCTTCTGCAGACTTGGGAAATTCTCAGCTATTCTTTCTTTCTTCTCCTTGCTCCTTTCTCCCTCTCTTTTCCTTTTGGGATATCCATTACCCTAATACCGCCCTTCTTAAAAGAGTCAGCTAGCTTTCTTTGGATTTACTCATTTTAAAAAATATTTCAATTGTCTTTTCTCCTTGTATCATCTATTTCTATCTTCAAGCTCACTAATTCTCTCTTCCATATGGTCTGCTCTATTTCCAGTGTTCTGTAATGCAGTCTTCAACTCATTTATTATGTTCTTCAGCTCAAGAATTTCTGATTGGTTCATTTCACTTTCACTGTCTTTGGTAAAGTATTTCTTGTGTTTATTAATTTTATACCTGAACTAATTGGTATCTTGATTTATCTCGTAGCTCATTGAATTTTATGATAGCTATTTTGAATTCTCCTATCAGTTAGATCACAATATTCTGTGATTCTTAATTTTGGTTTTTGGAGAATTGTCATTTTCTTTTTGTGGTACAGTGTTACTGTGGTTTTTCATGGTGCTTAATGAGGTGTTACTCTGCTGGCCCATTTCAAGTGGCAGACACCTTTCTTCTTTTTGTTGTTGTTTTAGTGGCTAAGTCGTGTCCAGCTCTTTTGAGACCCTTGTGGACTGTAGCCCGCCAGGTTCCTCTGTCCGTGGGATTTCCCAGGCAAGAATACTGGAATAGGTTGCCGTTTCCTTCTCCAGGGAATCTTCCTAACCCAGGGATCAAACCTGTATCCCCTGCATTTCAGGGAGATTCTTTACCATTGAGTAACCAAGGAAGCCCCTTTAATTTCTAGGTAAAACTTTTTGTTTCTAATAGTTCAACAGATTAGGCCTTTCTTTTATTTTCCAGTAGGTGGTGCTATAGCACAAGTTTTGGGTTTCTCTTACCTGCAATGACTGGTTAAATTTGACAGCACTTTCCATCCTTAACCACCTCCATCAGAGGTGTCTCCCCATGCCTTCGTTGGTACTGCTTACACTTCCAGGGTCGTTGGTGCTTTGCTGCTGGTGGTGTGGCTGGTGTCATTGCCTGGGGCACCAGGATGGTGGACAGTTCTGCCATGTCTAGGATTTCCTGAGGCACAGACTTTCCCACTGCAGGTTGAGGGGTAACCCAGGTGGCACAGGAACTCCAAACGTGTTCAGTGTTGTCAGATGAGGACTCTGCAGCTGTAAGCGAGGGGAGGGGCCAGAACTATGGGCACCTCCACGGCTAGAGAGGCAAGGTCCCAGACCCTACTACCGCTGCCATCCAGTTAATCTGGGGCTGTTGGGCACCACTGTAGCCAGGAGGCCAGAGTTGCATCTATTGCTTACCTTGTTGCCACCGAGTTCTCCGGGACTGCAAGTTCAGCTGCCATGGCTTGGGGGTCCAGGATTACAGGCACCTACTCCACTGTTCGCCAAATTCTACATACTCTATAAGTCTAGTCCACCCAGCTTTAGACATACAGCTGTGCTGAAATCTCCAGTGCCCTGGTATGTTGGGCAGAAGCACTTTTGTTGAGTTGTGGATGTTTTACTGGTTGTAGACAGGAGAGGGACAAAGAGAGCATCTTCCTTTGCCTTGATGCTGATATCACTCTGTTCAACTTTAATGAAACTAATGATGCAGTCCCCAATTTATGTTTCAATTTGCTATTTTTAAACTTTATGATGGTGTGAAAGCAATACAAATTCAGTAGAAAACATACTTTTAAATTCTGAGTTTTGATCTTTTCTTGGCCTAGTGGTATGCAGTACTATACTCTCTTGTGATGCAAGGCAGTTGCAGTGAGCCACACCTCCCATTCAATTATGCAGTCACAAGAGTAAACAACTGATACAGTTATAATCATTCTGTACCCAGACAGCCATTCTGATTTTCACTTTTAGCATGGTATTTAATAAATCACATGAGATATACAATGCTGCTGCTGCTAAGTCGCTTTAGTCGTGTCCGACTCTGTGCGACCCCATAGACGGCAGCCCACCAGGCTCCTCCGTCCATGGGATTTTCCAGGCAAGAGTACTAGAGTGGGGTGCCATTGCCTTCTCTGATCAGGGTTATATGAA
>SJYA01003883.1:1232003-1265459 GCA_006410615.1 Neotragus moschatus | reverse complement strand
TAACCCAAAAGTACCAATTCTTGTGTTAATAATTCTCGTTACGCCATCTCACTTGACTCAAATAAGTAGATAGTATGTGCTAAAATCTCAGCCCATTGCCTATTACATAACACACTTCAAAGAGAAGATATTTGAATGAAGTAAGATGAACTTTTCAGTGCATGTAGCCCAAGTATAAGCTTTTCAATCTGTTGGTCAATTTTAAGAATTATTTCTCACTTAAAATATTAAGAAGATACTTCTCAAAAGCTTGATTGGACTCAAAGATGGCGTTAGTACATCATTGATTCTGCAAACACTAATTTATTAATAGTTGTTCATGAAATGCTATGAGTCAATTAAAGTTTAAGAGTTCTCTTTTCAGTTTGCATTTGACTTAGACAATGAGAAAAACAATTACTCAGCCAACCTTTAGTAAACCTCTGAAAGCCCTGTTTATCTCTTGGATATCAAGAGCTACAAACTCCAGTAACAATAGGTATAATTTAAGGAGAATGTTAAGATAGTGTTTTGTAGGCTTTTTAATCAGGATTTTTTGTCGAAAAATTTTGTATCATTCTTTTCATTTTCTGAAAAATGCATTTAAATCATCACAAATTGTAAGTAATTGCATTAACTGTAACATCAAAGTAATGTAATGTGCTGTAGTTACATGGAAATCATAAGGCTTTACTTATCTTGATTTTTTTCTCTTATTAAAGCAACCAAGCAGAGCAACATAATTCCTGCCCTCCTTGGCACTGGCCTGCAGGCTCAGGACCAATTATTTGTAGCCCTGAGGTATGCCTCCTTCTGTGTTGAAGGCTACTTGAACCATTAAAATCTGAGTAGAACTGGATTCCCTCACTCTCGGTTTCTTCACTGGCGGTATCCTTAGGATATCCTATTCCACTGACATGCTTCTCATTCTTGTATCCCAAATGGAGCAGCACACTGGATTGTATGGGTTACTGTTGCTACCCCTTAATTCTGTCCCTTATTCCATTGCATAATAAAAGTAATTTAATCCTTAAACCTTAAGTACCTACTATCAGATTTCATCAGTGTAAGACATACTTTTTTCCCTGTATGTTAACATCTTTTAAAATGGATACAGATCTTACAATTGATGCCATGCCTTTGTTTACTTGGTAGTATTTTTTTCCTTAGTGGTGTATAAAATAATGATCATCTTAAAAAACAATGATATTTGAGATTTCATAAAATATAGCATATACCAAGTACTATGCTAGGGGGTGGGATCCTACCCAACACCTACACACACAAACACACAGACTTTCATTAGAAAAGGAATATGTTGATAACGAAGATTTGAGAGGAAGATATATAAATTGCATACAATATACTTTACAAAAGAGGAATATGAGCTTATTTGTTTGGTTTTCTATCTCCCTCTAATTTTTAATGTAATCCACATGTATTACCACACTTACCTAAGCAGTATGGTGTAAGTTACCTAAGTAACACATAAGTTGTCACCATTGAAGTGCATTATACCTGTAAATTGTGGGCAGGATATTTGTGTTCATCTCTTGCTATTGTGAGTATGGATGAATTCGTATTGAAATACAGTGCACAAATATCCTAAAGTCTAACCAGTTGCAAATTGTACATTGAAATGCGCACGTATACATTCTTTTACTCAATTTCACAAATATTTACTGAGCACCTGGGGCGTGCTCAGTGCTGCTCTGGGGACTGAGGTTACCTGAGTTAATGCAAACGATAACAGAGCCCTGTGGTGAAATGAGGTATGGTGATCAATGCTAGAAGAAAGGGGTTGGAGAGTGCTGTCATTGGAAATGGCTAAATTTTAAATGGAGTGGTCAGGGAGGTCTCCCTAAGAAAATAATATTTCACCAGACACCTAACGGAGGTGAAGGACCAAGCCGTGTGTTTATCTGGGGAAAGAGCATTCTATGTGCAGGAACATCAAGTACAGAGGCCTTGGGCATATTTACTTATACATTTGCACTCTGAACTCTAGTTCAGCCAAACAGCTCATGACAAATTTTACCAGTAATGTTGAAGCTAAACTCACAGTATTCTATAATTTAGAAAGCAACTCATAATAGTATCAATGACACAATGATAATAAAGTTATCTTCCAAAAATCGAGGTTTCCAACATGGTATTTTCTCAATTCTAAAGCACTCTTGCTCTGTTTTTACATTTGCAAGTTGGAATGCATCTTATAGTCAATGGTACAGTGTTTTCTTTTTTAATGCAGTGTTTTCTTTTTATTAAAAACCCATTATTAAATTGATGGTATGCCTTAGATTTGGTATTAGAAACAAGGAAATAGGATACCAGTATGTGCACACCGACATGAGTTTTGCTGCATTGCTGAGTTATGAGGGAGTTATAATACTGAATTGGAATCCACAGTAAATTCTAGATGGTATGACTATTTTAGTTTATGAATACCAGATTTTAGTAATCCTTAAAAAGCTTGAACTATCTTTTAGTTGTTTGTTAAGTTAAAGCTATGAAACTTAGTGTTGTTTACCCATAAAAAAACAAAGAATGGACCTGCGTTTCTGGATCAGTTTACAGCCTAACTGGAAGGACTTGTTTTACGTATCATTGGCTCATGCTCTATACTTAAGAATTGCTATGGGATAAATAGGGCAGATACTGAAGTCATAGAATCTATAGGACTTGCTGACTGAATATCAGGGAAGAATGAAAGGGAAGAGTTAAGGATAACTTCTAAGTTTCTGGTTTGAGAGTCTGGGTGGAATTCAGAGTTTTCAACCTGTGCTCTGCATATTTTTCCTTGATCCAGTCAAGATGGCTTCTTTACTCTGGCCTGTACTTTTGCCTTCTTCCTGCCCTACCTGAAATGCCCTTCCTTCTGTTTATTTAAATGCTACTCATGCTTGAATACCCAGCTGAAACCCTTGCCTGTCAGAAGTCTTGTTTTAATCCACCCTAGTTGACATTGACCCTCATCAAGACAACAGACATAGGTCAGGATGCATGGTGGTGGTTCCCCCAAGCTGCAACCTTTTCTAGCCCTAATGGTGAGTGACTGAAATTTTTCTGGTATGTTTGAGGACAAATGGAACCTTGGTACTTCCATCCCTGGCCTTGCTTGAGTCTTATATCTGTAAGTCCAAAATGGCAGCAAGAGAACCAGTAGTTATCTCTGAATTCTCCTGTCCTGTAATGGCATCTATCATAAAGGATGATGAAAATTCTCTACATGTCTTCATTCTTGTGACTAGGCTGTTCTCTAGATATTAATATTTAAGCCATCCATCAGCATTTAAAAGATTTAGGACTGTTATTTCCAGCGATGATGCTAGATTGCTCTGAGGTGTCTCCTCTTTCAATCAGTAGAATATATTTATAAGCATTTGCATGGCAAAGGGTTTAGTCCCTTAGTTTTGAAAGTTATTTTTTTACGGTTATGAAGCTATCTGGCACATGTGAGGATCAGACCATCAGATCTGGCCTCATTAGCACCATGTTACTAAGTACCCTTCTAATAATGTGTGATTTTTCTGTAACAGGTCTGAACCATGAGAGAGCAATCAATGTGGCTTTCCTCCCCATGTATTCTCTACAAGATGTCCGAACATCTCAAGTGGACACATTATTAACCTGCATGAATTACAGCTGTGTGTATCCACAGGCATCAACTGGCACTGAAATAATTACAGGTTCAAGAGCACTTGCAGGTAAGATAATCTCAGGATCTTTGCAGTCAGAAAATAAAATTAATTAATAATGCAAATGGTCCCAACCTTAAGATGTTACCATATAAACAGTTCTAGCTTTAACATTTGATACAGTTTAAAGTGTTTTTTAGTAAAAGTACCCAAAGATAAATATATTTTAAAATAAAATTGGATAGATTAATGGTTTCTATTCCAGGCAGGCATTAAGAATGTTCTTTTATAATACATTTCTAAATGTAAGTATTCGCTAAACCGAAGTGGTATGCATATGGAACAGTGCAGCTTTTACTCCTCTTTCCTTTTAATTCAGGCAAGACAGTTTATCCTTTCACCTTATAATTGCCTGAAATCTCAGTGTGATTAGTCACTGTGTGATTAGTCACTCAGTCATTACTGAATCTTTTTGGCCCCATGGACTTTGGCTGCCAGGCTCCTCTGTCATGGATATTCTCCAGGCAAGAATACTGGAGTGAGTTGCCATGCCCTTCTCCAGGAGATCTTCCCAACCCAGGGATAGAACCCAGCTCTCCTGCATTGCAGGCGGATTCTTTACCATCTGAGCCACCAGGGAAGCCCAGGAATACTGGAGTGGGTAGCCTATCCCTTCTCCANCACTTTCATCAAGAGACTTGAGTTCCTCTTCACTTTCTGCCATAAGGGTGGTGTCATCTGCATATCTGAGGTTATTGATATTTCTCCCAACAATCTTGATTCCAGCTTGTATTTCTTCCAGTCCAGCATTTCTCATGATGTACTCTGCATAGAAGTTAAATAAGCAGGTGACAATAGACAGCTTCGATGTACTTCTTTCCCTATTTCTTAGATGTCACCAAATTTAAAATTTTGGCATAAATGAAAAGTGAAAGTGTTAGTCACTCAGTCGTGTCTGACTCTTTGTGACCCATGGACTGAAGCCATGAGGCTCCTCTATCCAAGGGATTTCCCGGGCAAGAATACTAGAGTGGGTTGCCATTTCTTTGTCCACGGGATCTTCCCAACCCAGGGATCAAACCTGGGTCTCCTGCATTGCAGGCAGATTTGAGACATCAGGAAAGCCCAAAATTTTGGTAGGTATTGTCAAAATGTCCTTCAAAAAGGTTATAACAATTCACACTTCAACCAAAAGAAAGAGTGCCACTTGACTCACTCCCTTAAAAATACTAGATAGTATCAGTCTTGTTAATCTTTGGCAGACAATAGGCAAAATGTATTGTTATCATTATTTTCATTTGCAGTTCTGAATTATTTCTAAGGTTCAATATCTTCATATATTTATTGGCCATTTATATTTTTCTGTGAACTTTCTAGAACTTTTTGTGCTAGTCTTTTTTTCCATTTTTCTATGAGTTCTTTTTAAAATTGATTTTAAGTTCTTTCTGCATATTGAAGAAATTTAACCTTCATTGTGTGTTGCAAATACTTTTATCAGTTTGAAATGTATTCAATGGGAATCTTGTTTTGATTTGTTAAGTAATTTTATTTTTATGTACTCAAATATATCAGTCTTTCATTTTTGTGGCTGTCGATTTTATGTCAGACTCAAGAAGACATCACTCAGTCCAAGATTTCTTTTTTAATTCAAGATTTTTTTCTGATAATTTTATGTTTTTTTACTCACATATAATTTGTATTGTGGTAAAACATGCATAATGTAAAATTACCACTGTAACCATTTTAAAGTGTACAATTCAGTGACACTAAGTACATTTACAGTGTTGTGCAACCATCAGTGTTAACCATTTTCAGAACATTTTCATCATCTGAAAACAGAAACACTATACCTGTTAAACAATAACTCCCCATTCCCCCCTCTCCTTAGCTCCTGATAACCTCTATTTTACTTTCTGTCCCCATGAATTTGCCCATTCTAGATATCTAAGTGAAGTAATGCAGTTTAGTCCTTTTCGGTCTGACTTACTAACTTGGTATGATATCCTCAAGGTCCATCCATGTTATAATATATATCAGAATTTCATTTCTTTTTACGTCTGAATAATCTTCTGGCGAATGTATGTACCACATTTTTTTTATTCATTCGTGTGTTGATGGACATTTGGGTTATTTCCATCTTTTGACCACTGTGAATAGTTCTGCTATGTAAATTGGTGTGCAAGTACCTGTTTAAGTCCCTGATTTCAGTCATTTTAAGAATATCCCTAGGGTTGGAATTGCTGAATCATATGGTAGTTCTCGGAGAAAGCAATGGCACTCCACTCCAGTACTCTTGCCTGGAAAATCCCATGAATGGAGGAGCCTGGTGGGCTGCAGTCCATGGGGTCGCTAAGAGTCGGACACGACTGAGCACCTTCACTTTCACTTTTCACTTTCCTGCATTGGAGAAGGAAATGGCAACCCACTCCAGTGTTCTTGCCTGGAGAATCCCAGGGACGGGGGAGCCTGGTGGGCTGCCGTCTATGGGTCTGCACAGAGTAGGACACGACTGAAGCGACTTAGCAGCAGCAGCAGCATGGTAGTTCTATATTTAACTTTTTGAGAAACCAGCAAACCATTTTCCACAGCAGCTGTACCATTTTACATTCCCATAAGCAATCCACAAGGATCCCAATTTCTCCACATTGTCACCAACACATTATTTTGGGGGTTTTTTTGGGGTGGGGGCTCTGCTTTTGATTTTTTTTTTTATAATAGCCATCCTACAGTGATATCTTGTTGTGGTTCTGATTTGCATTTACCTAATTACAAATGATAGCATATTTTTATGAGCTCATTGGCCATGTGTATATCTTTTTTGGAGAAATGTTGATTTAATTCCTTCACCCATTTTTGAATTGGGTTGTTTGGGCATGATTTGTTTTTTTGCTTTTGTTAATATGGTTTCATTTTTATAGTTTAAAATTTTAATCCATTTGGAATTTATTTTGGTATAGAGAATGAGATGGGGGATCCAGCTTAATGTTTTTCCAAGGGATTAGCCATAGTTCCCAAATCATGTTGAATAATACTGATACAATATTGAAATTGCTATTATACTTTTAACTATTAAGTACAAGAATATATGTATGTGTATACATGCACACACATACACATCCCACCTCTTTGAAAGCAGTTTCCATTGATAAACATTTCAGAAGCGTAACATGGTATGAAAAGGTCTTAACACATCTAAGAAAATAATTGTATTATCCTCTAGGTAATCCAAATTTCCGATATTATGTTCAGAGAAAGGAATGACATACTATATTACAAGATAGGTTAGACTGTGCTGCAGTACAAAGCAATTCCAAAGTCTCAGTGACTTAACACAGTAAAAGTTTGTTTCTTGCTCAAGTCAAGTCTGATGCAATCAGTTATTAGCTTTCTCCCCAGCAGTGATTCAGGAACGCAGCCCGCTTCCATCCTGCCGCAGCTCCAACAGGAACAAATGACTTTTAGGGTTGTCTAGGCAGAGGAAGAAAGGGATGAAAGAAACTGGCTTGTAATTGTGTTGGAGCAAAACTGCTACATCATTTCCACTCACATTCTCACTTGCCAGAACTTATTTACATGATCTCAACCTAACTGGTGGCTCAGTTAGATGGTAAAGAATTTGCCTGCGGTGCAGGAGACCCAGGTTTGATCCCTGGCTTTTGAAGATACCCTGAAGAAGGGAACGACAACACATTCCAGTATTCTTGCTTGGGAAATTCCGTGGACAGAGGAGCCTGGCAGGCTACAGCCTGTGGGGTTGCAAAGAGTTGGACACAATTGAGCGACTAACACTAACCTAACTAAAGGGAGGCCAGGGCTCTTTGTCGCCCATGTGACCATGAATAGGAAATGGAGTGGTAAACACATGGCATCCCTTTGTCACACTCACCTTATGCATATATGATGTTCCTAAAAATATACAATTTTTGTAATTCTAACAATTTTTAAAATGAGATGTAGAGAAGCTCATTTTATAGGTAAAATCTATAACCCTCTTAAAACAATTCCTTTGTAATATAAATGATAACATTGTAATTTAATAGCACAGTATTTTTTAAAGCAGGGTATCTCTTAGTTCTATTTACTTATTTACATGATAGCAAACGTTGCATACAACAATAAGAGTGAAGTGTATAGTATGAATTGCTTGGATTACATAAAGCACTTTTTATAGACAACTGTGTAAAGCACATTTTATCTATTTAAAACTTTTGAGACACTTTGTTTTGCTGCCCATCAAAACACATTTATAAATAGAAAAGAATCAGTATGGTAACAAGAGAAGCAATATTACATTTAACGAAAACCTCCAAAACTTTGTCATGTAATACCAGTCTTTCTTAAGTAAAACAGGATGGTTGCTGACATTTAATTGTTATGTCAGCTACCAAAGTGCTTTCTCATGCATTTAATCCTCCTGTGATGTAGTTACTACGTGAGCAGATAGATGCACAGAGAGGTTGTCATTTACACAAGTAGGCAGAGTCACCTAAACAGAAGACTGACTTATACATTTTGTTGCAGGTACCGTGTAACTCAATATTTATAAACGACATGGTAACAATTAGAATTATTAAGGTTTGGGTTTCTGTTGTTAGCATCAAATCTGAAGATCTTAAAATCTTTCCAAAGCACCTGGATCAAAGTCCATTCCAATCAAAGAAGACGAAAACTCTGTAGTACTAGCAAGGTGGTGTTTTTTTTTTAAATTTTGACTGTGCTGGGTCTTCGTTGCTGCATGGGCTTTTCTTTAGCTGCGGAGTGGGGAAGGATGGCTACTCTCTAGTTGCGGGGCACGGGCTTCTGCTCTGGTGGCTTCTCTTGTTTGAGAGCACGAGCTCTCGGGCACAAGGCCTTCAGTCGTTGCGGCACATGGGGTCCGCAGTTACGGCTCTAGAGCACAGGCTCAGTAGTTGTTGCCCACAGGCTTAGTAGCTCTGCGGCATGTGGGATCCTCCCGAATCAGGGATCAAAGCCAGGTCTCTTGCACTGGCAAGTGGATTCTTTACCACTGAGCCACCAGGGAAGACCTAGTGCTTTTATTATATTCACTGTGTGTTAGTGAACTTGCACAACTGTAAATAATTCATCAGGGGTTTCCCTGGTGGCTGAATGGTAGAGAGTCCACCTGCCAGTGTGGGAGATGTGGGTTTGATCCCTGGTCCAGAATACCTCATACCTCCACGTACCTCAGAGGAACTAAGCCCATGCACCACAACTGCTGAGCCCATATGCCACAGCGACTCAAGCCCACGTGCCTAGACCCTGTGCTCCACAGCAAGAGAAGCCACCACAGGGAGATGCCTGTGTGCTGCAACTAGCCCCTACTCTGTGCAACTTAAAAACAAAGCCTATGCAGCAACAAACACCCAGCAGAGACAAAAATAAATAAAATTCTTAACGATGAAAAACATTCGATTTTGTGGCGGATGTGGCTTTCGTGTGAAGCGGATGAAATCTAAGCTTGAGTGCTCACTTTCATAAATCCCTTCCGAGGCCCTTCTGGGGTTTTCTTGGAGGAATTTTCCTTCCTGTTTCATAAAGAGGGCCCCCCAATACTGTACCTGTTCAGGCCCCATAAAATGTAGATGCACTGCTGGCCATTTAGCGTAATTTTTTAGAGAAGTAGCACAAAAGGTTCAGAGCCCACACTTTGATGCCAGACTGTCCAGTTTAGAATCACCCTGTGACTTTGGTTATTTTACTTAACCTCTAAATGTTTTAATCTTCTCATATTTCAAATGAAATCTTTGTCATGTGTAGTCACAGAAGTCTGTGATGCAGTAGCTTAGTAGTGGTCAGGTAGTGTCTTGAAAGAGATTCCTTAAATCCCATTTTACCCAGGAAAAGGAAGCCAAGAAAAACAGTACTGTCTATTATGCAGACTGACTCCGTGTTGTGGTTACCCCTTTGGTGCTTTGTGGTTGTTTAGTCGCTCAGTTGTGTCCAGTTCTTTGCGACCCCATGGACTGTAGCCTGCCAGGCTCCTCTGTCCATGGGATTCTCCAGGCAAGAATACTGACGTGGTTTGCCAGGCTGTCCTCCAGGGGTCTTCCCCACGCGGGAATTGAACCCGCATCTCCTACGTTGACAGGTGGATTCTTTACTACTGAGCCACCAGGGAAGCCCCTTCAGTACTTAGCCAGTTGTTCATGATCCTGTCTTAGCCCTCACTTCTGCTCTGCAGAGACTGATGGTTAACCAGAGATGAACAATGAGTGTTTTCTCAAGCCTTTTCTGAACATGCATCCAGCACTGGGCATATACGGGGCTACCTTGATTCCTTGAAATACACAGGAAGTCTTAAAAGCCAATAATACTCCCCTCACATCTCTTTTCCCAGCTCCTTCCTCCCCAGGCTTTTTGGTCTTATCTATTGCTTGTCCCAACTTTATCCCCTGCTCTATCTGCTCTGATTCATCATTGCTTTTGCCTTAATATGCTTCCGGCAAAAGCCACTGGGAAAGCTACCCTAGTCATGGGGGTGCTCTAAATTGGGTAAAACAAAAGCAGTTTCTTGCATCTGACCTTGAGGGAGCTGCCTAAGAGATCAAAAATACACAATCACATCTTTGAGAAAAAGGTCAGCATTGCTCCCTCTGATGCTAGCAACCTGTACCAGGACGGCAAGCTGCCATCTTCATGACTGTTACTGATTTGGGGAGTAGGTGGGCAATTCAAAACAAGCACACTCTTACCATAGTGCAGCAGAGTCTCTATTCATTAATCTTTCCCCAGGTTGTTAAGTTTTGCCCTAAACTCCAGAGTTCTACAAAAGCTGATCTGAGCTTTTTGCCAGCTTGTAAGTTGCTTTAGTGGAGGGAGAGAGCCCTGAAATTCTGTACTCTGCCATTTTCATCAGTGTCTCACCCAACCCCCTCTTGATAAAGGGGCTTAAGAATATCCAAAGCTAAGTTAGTTAATAAAGCTACTTCAAAGGAAATATACTTTAAAAGCAGCTTCAATTATTATTCTTACTTTGCTTTATGTCTTAGAAGTTTTGTAAATAATTGATAATTGGATTTCAAACTAGAAATGGTTATTCTTTGTATTTCCTTGAGGAGTACTAGGAAACCGTTTACTTGGCACCTAAATGACCTTGAAAATATGTAGACTTATTTAGTTAATTAATTAATTATGGGGAGTACCAGCTTGTATCTTGACATTTTTTATAGCATTTTTGATGTATTCACTGTTATCTGCAGAAATTACTGTGATATAACTCGATGGATGTGTGTGATGAATTGGAGGGAAGAGGGAGAAAATCAGAGACACTGTTAATTATAAGAAAAATCAGCTTTTGTGATACTTAATCCGAGTAAATATTTACCTATTTTATAATACTTTCCATCTGGTTTACTTTTAGGTGATATTATCAAAGCAGTGTCTAAAATGGATAGAGAACATGTCATCTGTGTCTTGGATATCTGCAGTTTGGGGAACAATAAAGCAGAAGTCTACTTGCAGAGAATTTACAGACCAAATGTAACTTCTTAAAAATTGGCAAATGAAATTACTAAAGGTCATAAATAAAGCATTGCTTTACCGATATTCTGTAACTTTGTTGTGATTTTAATAACCATTTTTCAGCAAGAATATTACATAAATTCTAAAGTGGTTTTCTGTTCATCTTGTACTTGGAACTAAGACACTTCATTTTAAATTCATTACTTGAAAAGGTCATCAAGCCCCAGAGGGATGGTACGGGGAGGGAAGAGGGAGGGAGGTTCAGGATGGGGAACACGTGTATACCTGTGGCGGATTCATGTTGATGTATGGCAAAACCAATACAATATTGTAAAGTAATTAGCCTCCAATTAAAATAAATTTAAAAATAAAAAAATAATAAAGTTAACTTACTTGTTTTGAACATACATCAAGTTAGTCACCCAGCCCAGAATTGGAAGTTTGCTATGAATAATCAAGGAGTATCTGTATTAGATACCATTCCTGTATCTAGTAAGCCCTGTACTTCATCTATAAATGATAGGTTTGACATAGCTCTTACTCAATCACATGGAAAAATCTGAAATTTTTGTTGCTTAAGGGAAGTAATTCCCTTCTCTATGCCTTTATTAATATTACATGCCTTTGCTAAGATTCTTGATATGTATTAAGGTACTTAATAAAGGTACAAGCAATAGGAAAAGTCCAATAGTATCAAATGTTTGAAACACAATAGTGGTTCTCAAACTTGGCTTCATATTGGTATCACCTGGGGAGTTTCACAACTGACTATGCCAACGTGTCACCCTCACCCCAAGTTTCTGATCTGGGTGTAGCCTGGACATCAAGATAGGTAACAGCTCCCCAGGTGATTCTAATGTGCAGGCAAGTTTGTACACCACTGAAGTTACATACCACTAAATAGGTATATAGCCCCATTTCAGGCTCTTGCTAGTTTTGTTAGAGCTCAAGCTTTACCGAATACATGGAACTTAATCTCCTATCTAAGTGCTGTAGTTTCATCTACACTCGATGCAGCATCATCTTGAATTGTTCTGATAAGAAGGAAAAATTAAAACCTCATAGTTTTGAAACAACTTTCACTTTTGTAAGAGTTCTAGCATGCCAGATCCAGAAAAGACTTGATAGGTCAATTCCAATCTAACCTCTTTCATTGTGTCAATGAAGAAAAAGTCCCGGAGACCTTACTCTTTTCCTGAGGATATAACACTAGCTGCTGCTGTGTCAGCACGTGCACAACCTTTTGTCTTGTAAGAGAACTTCAGGAATGTTAAGAGAAGCACCTGAAGTACGAATAAACATCAAACCTTGGGGAGAAGAAATAGTCAGGGAGTTTGGGATGGACAGGTACACACAGCTACATTTAAAATGGATAACCAACAAGGTCCTACTGTATAGCACAGGGAACTCTGCTCGATGTTATGTGGCAGCCTGGATGGGAGGGAAGTTTGGAGGAGAATGGATACATGTATGTGTATGGCTGCATCCCTTTGCTGTCCACCCAAAATTATCACAACATTATTAATCAGCTATACTGCAATATAAAATAATTAAAACATCAAACCATTATAGATTGGAAGTTGAAGCACTATGAGGTTGAAATTAAATGACAGCAGCTAGTCTGTCAAAACTACAACTAGATACCACACTATTCTTTATGTACAACGTGTATGATCTAAAGTTCTTAAATTGTATATTAACATATATAACGAAATCTGGAAAGATGGTACTGATGAACCTATCTGCAGGGCAGCAGAATATGCAGACAGAGAACAGACTTGTGGACATGGGGAAGGAGCAAGTTGGACGAATTGAGAGAGTAGTATTGAAACCTAAACACTACCATATGTAAAATTAGACAGCCAGTAGAAATTTGCTGTATGATGCAGGGAGCTCAAATCCGGTGCTCTGTGACAACCTGGAGAGGTGAGATGGGGGTGGGAGGCCAGAGGGAGAATGAAGAGGGAGAGAACATATATATACTTCCAGCTGATTCCTGTTGATACATGGCAGAAAGCAATGCAATAGTGTAAAGCAATTCAGTCCAGTTCAGTCGCTCAATCATGTCTGACTCTTTGCGACCCCATGAGCCACAGCATGCCAGGCCTCCCTGTCCATCATCAACTCCCAGAGTCCACCCAAACCCATGTCCATCAAGACAGTTATGCCATCCAACCATCTCTTCCTCTGTCGTCCCCTTCTCCTGCCCTCAGTCTTTCCCAGAATCAGGGTCTTTTCTAATGAGTCAACTTTTTGCATCAGGTGGCCGAAGTATTGGATTTTCAGCTTTAGCATCATTCCTTCCAATGAACACCCAGGAGTGATCTTTAGGATGGACTGGTTGGATGTCCTTGCAGTCCAAGGGACTCTCAAGAGTCTTCTCCAACACCGCAGTTCAAAAGCATCAATTCTTCGGCACTCAGCTTTCTTTATAGTCCAACTCATCCATACATGACCACTGGAAAAACCATAGACTTGACTAAACGGGCTTCTGTTGACAAAGTAATGTCTCTGCTTTTTAATATACTCTCTAGGTTGATCATAACTTTCCTTCCAAGGAGTAAGCATCTTTTAATTTCATGGCTGCAATCACCACAGTGATTTCGGAGTCCAGAAAAATAAAGTCAGCCACTGTTTTCACTGTTTCCCCATCTATTTCCCATGAAGTGATGGGACCGGATGCCATGATCTTCATTTTCTGAATGTTGAGCTTTAAGCCAACTTTTTCACTCTCCTCTTTCACTTTCATCAAGAGGCTCTTTAGTTCCTCTTCACTTTCTGCCATAAGGGTGGTGTCATCTGCATATCTGAGTTTATTGATATTTCTCCCAGCAATCTTGATTCCAGCTTGTGCTTCTTCCAGCCCAGCATTTCTCATGATGTACTCTGCATATAAGTTAAATGAGCAGGGTGACCATATACAGCCTTGACGTACTCCTTTTCCTATTTGGAACCAGTCTGTTGTTCCATGTCCAGTTCTAACTGTTGCTTCCTGACCTGCATACAGGTTTCTCAAGGGGCAGGTCAGGTGGTCTGGTATTCCCATCTCTTTCAGAATTTTCCACAGTTTATTGTGATCCACACAGTCAAAGGCTTCGGCATAGTCAATAAAGCAGAAATAGATGTTTTTCATTACCTCCAATTAAAAACAAATTTTAAAAATAAAGTTCTTAAATTGAGTGCATGAGAATTACCTGGAGAGCTATTTAAAATGCAGATTCCTAGATATTTCCCTCTGATTTTGCTTCAGGATGACTGGTAGTAGGACCCAGGAATCTTCACTTTTGATAAATTTCCAAATGATTCTACTGTAGGTATTCACAGAGAAAATCTTAAAAACACTGAATAAATACTACTCATCCCCCAGCAAATTACCTTGAGTCAACTGGAAAATCACACTGATGGGTATTTATTGTTCTAGGACTAATTTTACTTAACTGCAAAATTTTAAAAACAATTTAAAATTATCTTTGTAAGGTGTGACTCTCTGAAAGCTATAAAAGGAAACATAAAGGCACTTAACATACAAGGTATATAATGCTGGCTACCATTTAAAGTCATGCACTTCAACCATCAGAGCAATTTAAAATAGTTTAGCAAAGTTTTCTCATGAGCACTGCCACAAAGTGTTATGCAAAGTTGTCATTTAAAATCATATAATGATTTTCCTTTTAGAATCAATTTAATAACTGGTATACAAAGTTAAATCTCTAGAACTTTACTAATGAATTATCTATTGAATTGATCATAGATGTCTATTAGCAATCAGCAGACCAATCATTTTGACAATAATACTTCTGCTTTCAGTTTGATAGTTTTCTTTGTCTAGTGAGCAGTCTTTATTATGAGTTTTGACGTCAATATGATAGTGCTAATAGCAAAATAATAAACTACTTGCATTTACTCTGAAACAGATCATAAGCTAATACACAAGACCTTTAAACTTTTCAGTTCAATTCCATGAAGAATTATTGAGTGGTTACTGTATGTAAGTTGTTACTAATACCAGGTACTGTGAGGGAGCGGATACACCCATGAGTAATCAGCAGCTGTAAAAGGATCGAAAGGTTCATAATATGTGTTGTGCATTTGCTGGGGTTTATCCATAAGTTTCTACTGCAGATTCCCTGAACTCCCTTCTGATGTTAATTGTTTGTTTCCACTTGCAGGGTCCGCTCCCAACGCTAATACTTCAGATGCCCAGGAATGGACAAGTGGGGGGTAGGATGGAAATAGCTTCATTGGTCATCTTCAACAATGTCTCCTATTTTCCTGTTATCTGAGGTCCTGTGCCGTTGACTCTAGTGGTACTCCTTATTCCAGACTATTTCCGCCGGACTTCAGACTACCATTGTTTCTGCTTTCCTTTTGACCTGGTGTCTTTCTACTTCTCTGTCAGTCTGATACCAATCATTTGTCTGTTTTTTGGACTCTTGGCCCAATCAGACTCCTGATATCTCTGTCTTTTTGTCTGTTCATCTACTCCTTCACCAGCCCTTGGTACACATTGCAATCTACCTTTCCCAGCAACTTACCTAAACCAATCGAGCCCACACCAATGTATGCCCAACTGCTGCTAGTGTCCAGTGTACTCTTGATTCAAAACAGCTTACGGTAAAGGAAGCAATGAAGTAAATAAAACTATTTATATGTTTAAAATAACTAGAATTAAAAATTCCAGGACCTAGAGACATACAGAGTGAAGAAAGGAAATTATTGTATATTAGCACAAATATATGGAATCTAGAAGAGTGGTACAAATAGGTGAATCTCTTTGCAAAGCAGAGATGGAGACACAGATGTAGAGAATAAGCATGGACCTCAAGGGGGGAACAGGATTGGGGTGGGATGAATTGGGAGACTGAGACTGACATATATACGCTACTCTGTGTAATATGGGCTTCCCTGGTAGCTCAGTGGTAAAGAATCTGTCTGCCAATGCCAGAGATGCAGGTTGCATGGAGAAGATTCCCTGGAGAAGGAAATGGTAATCCACTCCAATATTCTTGCCTGGGAAATCCCACAGACAGAGGAACCTGGGGGCCTACAGTCCATGGGGTCACCAAAGAGTCGAACATGACTTAACAACTAAACGACAACAGTATAAAAAATAGATAACTAATGAGAACCTACTTTGAGCACAGGGAACTCTACTCTTGCTGACCTAAATGGGAAGGAAATCCTAAAAAAGAGGGGATATATGTATCCATAAAGCTGATTGATTTTGCTCTACAACAGAAACTAACACAATATTGTAAAGCAACTACACTCCAATAATTTTTTTTATTCTAAATGTTAAGAGATAAACCTTGAATAATCTTTTGTTAGAGTATAAGACATGGGACATACAAATTAATGGAATGCATCGCATTATAGGTATCAATCAGTTGGGAAATATTTGAGTGCCCACCATGGCAAGGCATTGTACTTCAAATGATCTCTAGTGACTGCAATAGGTTTCCCTTTCAACGAATAAACAAGGTAGCAGAAGAGATTCCTTGGGGAGATTGTTAAGAAAAATTCCACAAAGAAATAAGACCAAAAAAGGCTGTAAAACCAATTCCACCAATGCCATAGCAATTAAAATGACAGATCTTAACTTACTTCTGACTGAATTAGCTGATAGTATATTTCAGCAGGGCTTGGAAAACCAGTTTGGTGTTTTAGATAATCTGAGAGAGGTGACTTTCATTTTGTCACGTGGGAGTACCAAGAGTCCAGTTCCTCATTCCAATCCACTCCATGTTTATGAAAGTTCATTAGCTGGAACAATAAGAAGGAAAAAATGTCAGTGCAGGAAGTCATCCAATCCTGATAAGTTGACACGTAGAATAAATTTGATGGTGTTATTTATCGCTAAGGCAGTCCTGATTAAGGGTTATACGTGTGTACAGTTGGAGGAGGGACAGGCAAAAGGGAATATAGCTAAGTAAAGTGAAATAGAGCTGATGTATTCAGAGCTTACATTGCTAGAGGTGAGATCAGTTACCTACTTGCAACTGAAATTTCAAACTTCTGCTTAGCAGGGACCTGCATGGACAAATGGTGACTGATAGTTGGAAAAATTAGCAGACATCTTAAATTTTATGCTCAAATGAACAATGAACCAGGAGACTAAGTCCAGTTTTCAGCTGCTGGTAATTTTTACCTTTTTATTTAAAATCACAGCACCTTTTTCAATTAATGCCTATGTGACTGTGACTTACTACAATGAAACCAGCAACTACACTTCAGTAGAGACATGCGAATGTGGTGTTTATGGCTTAGCCTCACCAGTGGCTAATGCTATGGGGATGGTAGGCATCCCTAAGAACAATAACTACCAAGCTTGTGACTACAACACTGAGTTTACCTATACTAAGAAGCCCTGGATTGCACTGATAGAAAGAGGTAATTGTACATTTTCAGAAAAAATTCAAACAGCGGGCAGAAGAAATGCTGACGGTGTTGTGATTTACAATTTTCCAGAGACTGGCAACCGGACGATACAGATGGCAAATTTCGGTAAGAACCGATTCCCAAAGAGGGTTAATGTCTTTGTTTATCTTAAAATGGTATTTCTATCTAGAATGGTTCTAGGATCTGGCAATGATACTGTTAAACAAGTGTATTTTAATTTTTTTTGCCTGGCATTACTCTGAGTTGCTTTACTATTAATATTTGGAATTAATTTGTTTCAAGAACAAAAGCAATTCAGGAAGTGGTTCCTGTTTTCCTTCATGATATTCTTAGCTCTATTAGTTTTCTCAGTCCATATTATATAATTACTTTTTAATAAATGTGCCTTTACCTGTAAACATTAAAGGAAATATAAATGTTTTAATTTCATTCTTAATTTGTACTTTTCATCTTGATTCAGGGTTGTATGTATTCAAGTATGCAGTAACTGCAAAACTGATTCATTACTATGATCAAACCGTAGCATGTTTTAAGTGTTCAAAATGTTTACAGAAATGAAAATTCAACTATCTGCTGTATGCATGTGAGATTTTAATATTTGTGGGACTCATACGTATAAAACTACTCTGTAAGAAACATTATACATTTAAAATGGTGTGGCTGAAATTGGATATATCTGTAATTCACACCAAAAGTAAAGATTTCCCTTAAAAATGTTTACTTATGACTCCAGTAAATATAATCATATATTAACTTTGTAAAGGAATTTACCTCTTAGAACTACTGTTTTTATTTTATTTTGTAAAAAATGCCAGTTTCGAAATAAATGGTTTTAAACCAGTGAAGAAGTAGACTTCTGAAACAAGTCTTCTATACTTTAGGTGGATATAGGTATTTTCGACCCCAGTTTAGTTCAGTCGCTCAGTCGTGTCTGACTCTTTGCAACCCCATGGACTGTAGCCTGCCAGGCTCCTCCATCCATGGGATTTTCCAGGCAAGAATACTGGAGTGAGTTGCCATTTCCTTCTCCAGGGAGTCTTCCCAACCCAGGGATCGAACCCAAGTCTCCCTCATTACAGGAAGACACTTTACCATCTGAGCCACCAGGGAAGCCTTGGCCAAAGGAAAAAATAATTTCAAACAGAGTAAGATCTGGTTGAATGCAATATCAGGATAATTAGTATTCTCACCACCAAATTTTGTGTTTGAGAAAATGTAAATTAAATCAACCAGATTTCAAAACTATAAGAAAAAAATCAAATTTGTGTTGAAACATCCAGGTTGTGTCCATACAATATGGCAATTTGGTACTAATGTTTGAAAACCAAGCTGCTTGTTTCTCTGGGTATTGAAAAACCAGGTAACATGGTCTTTAGCAGTATAAAATTGTTGTAAATGTACAAAACTCTACTTGCTACCTTTTATAACATATGCTGGACATCACCAGAACCCAAGTATTCACATTGTTTTTTCTTCTGAAGTTAAGAGTACTCCATAAGCATTCCCTGTGTTCCTATATTTTTACAGATGACTTTTATTCTTATAAAAATAAAATGAGGCAGCTTTCTGTTGAAAATTAGGAGTTAACCCTCTTCTAAGGAACCTATGTGCTCTGTTTCAATTTAGAGACTCTAAGTATTCAAGGTTTCCTTTTACATGGACAGTCACATTCTGCTGTTTACTCCCTTGGTTTATTTAGCATTTTTTTTTCTTTTTTTTAACTGAAGTATAGTTGATTTACAATATTGTATTAGTTTCCATGTGTACAGCAAAGTGATTCAGTTTTATATATATATACATACACACACACATATATATGCTATATAGTAGGTCCTCATTGGTTATCAATTTTATATATAGTAGCATGTATATGTTATTCCCAAAATTCCTAATTTATCTTTCCTCCCCACCTTTCCCCTTTGGTAACCATAAGTTTGTTTTTGATGTCTGTGAGACTGTTTCTGTTTTCTAAATCCTCTGGTTTTCTAAAAGTATAAAGAGTATCAGACTAAACAGCAGTCATGTTTTCAAAACTTGCTTTGCAACATGAAGGGCCAACTACTGAAAAGCTGGTGCCCAGCTATTGAATTTAAAAGATTGCCCAAACAGTAAATCTCTCCAAAAGGCATGCACAGTCATTTGAGTATATGTCTCTGAGTACAGTTTAAGAAACAAAGCAATTACATTTATCATTGAATATATGATACCAATATAATCAAGGCTATGTATGTGGTCAAAAACTACAGCATTGCTCCTGTTTTAAAATAAGCACATGGGAAAAGATAGCATTATCATAGTAATTGTAATAGCTAATATTTATTGCCATTTAATATATGTCAGGCACTGTTTTAGGATCTTTAACTAATGAATGGTGATCTTAACACTGAATGATCCCAACCCCCCAAAATTAAAATTGTAAGTTTAGTGTTTTGCAGTTATAAGACCTGTCAGCTAGTGTGTCATTGGAGTTCTTCCTTCCTAGAAATTTATCTTAGATAGAAACTATTATGTAATGCGGTTGACAAACAACAAACATAAGGAATTGTGTGGATATGAAAACTCAAGGATCAGCCCCTAGACCATTAAAGACTGAGTCATCATTACATAACATAAGCCAAAATTGTGGTTGTTTTTGCTGTCTTTCATTAGTGTGTGTGTGTGTGTGTGTGTGTGTGTGTGTGTGTGTGTGTGTGTTTTCAGGCACAGAGCATGGGGGAGCAACTCCTGCTCCTTCTACAAAAGCTCTAGGCTTTACCTTCCATCACCTTATCTTTTATCAGCCCTGAAGACCACCTTTTCGGAAAGCCACAGTCTAGCCCCCTCAGGGCTGTAGCACCCTTTCACTTCCTTGGTTCCCACTACCTCTTCGTTCCTTCAGCCTCATTTTCCATGCTAGGCCTCTTTATGTCTTACTGATGTCAACACCCTCCAACCAAAGGCTGCTAGGAACAGACTACAGTTTTAAAAGTTGGATTTATTACTTACTGCAGCAAAGGGGGAATGCATACCATCAAAAACGGTGGGGCTTTAGGAAGGATTTCTAGGATTTGGGCTGCTTCAGATGACTCAGGGGAGGATTTATGGAAACAGGCCTTTGACCAGACATCCCAGTTTGCCTGAGACAGGAATTTCCTGGATTGTGGGTCTTGCAGTGCTAAAGCCAGGAAATTCTTGGGAAAATCAAGCTGAGTATGTCACTCTAGCTGGCATTGTTCTGGATTTGGATGCTGTCAGAAAGTAGGGTGTAATTCTGTGATTGGATTTCTAAATAAATCTTATTTGTAAGTAGGGAAGACTTATCTGAACCGGCAGATAATTGGTAAAGAAGTAATTGTCACTCATGTTTGTCAGGATGGGAGATGTTTGGTCATTTTTGTGCCTTGGATGCTGTTCATATTTCGACTGGATTCAGACATAATTACAGAATGGTCTTGTCTTTGTCTTGATACATCATGGGTACAGAATGAACTTCTCTACTATTGATGCTCTGTGAAATTATTTATGTTCAATAAGAAAACACCAAGTCCTGATTATTAGTACCAAGTCAGGTCCCAGATATCAGAGGCTGCTTGTCTCTTTCTCATCAACAATACACTATGGCTATGTCTTTACTACTGTGCAAATACACTATCATCTCCCCCCATTTTATGTCTCAGTGCTTCCCCACCCCTCATTCCCTGCCTTCAAAGTCCCCAAGAAGCCCAAGAGATGTTTCTGCACCCCTTACCTCTCAGGGTTTCATGATATGGATACAGAATGTCTTTAACTCCTGGGCCCAATTCATTCATAGCCCCCCTACTAGCAGAATCCTTTTGCTGATGGGGACAACTTAAGTCTGAGACATGCTCTCACTGAGGAAGAATGGTGTATAGCCCAGTAAAGCTTTAATTCTAAGTTTCCCAGTTTGCAGTATATTTGCATTTGCATTTTGATGTGACTGGAAATAGAAAGATACGTTTATGGTATCCTTAAGTAACTATGTAACTACTTAACAACCCTTTCCAAATATTTTAGAGACATCTATCTATCCAGTTGTCCCAGATGTGTAAGAAAAGGCAGGACTCCTCAGTTATTAATGCAGAATGAATTAATTCTGAGTGAATACGTTAAGTATTGGCTTTCTGACCAAACAGGTTTTTTTGAAAGTTAAACATGCTATTAATAGGTTAATTGCCCTAAGAAGCAATTAGATTTGAATGTATTGTAGTTTATTTCAGCAAAGTCAGCAATTTGAGAGGGATAAAATGGTTCTTTATCTATTTGACTATGTTCAACGAAATGGATTCCAGGGTGATGTCTATAGTCTTTCAGAATCCCCCAAACTCACCAATTCCCAAGCAGTTATGTGCATGGAAGGAAGAGTTTCATCAGAACAGCAAACTCACATGTTTTAGAAAAACATTTTCCTAGAAATGAGGGGGTAAATAAAAATATACTATATAAATGAAATGAGAACATGATAAAAACTTCAATAATGCTTAGACTCTGATACACACATACACACATATATATGGACTTCCCAAATGGCTCTGTTGGTAAAGAACCTGCCTGCAAATGCAAGAGGCTGGGGTTTGATCCCCGAGTCAGGAAGATCCCCTGGAGAAGGAAATGGCAACCCACTCCAGTACTCTTGCCTGGAGAATTCCATGGACAGTGGAGCTGGGCAGGCTACAGTCCATTGGACAGCAAAGAGTCAGACATGACTGTGCAACTGACTTTCACTTCTATATATAAACTATATATATGTGTGTGTGTGTGTGTGTGTTTAATTCAAGAAAACGAATCAGTTCCACTTCAAATGAATCTCAAATCTGCCTGGCACCATCTCCAAGACTTCATCCTCAGACCTCTGCAGTAACTTTCTAACTCATCTCCCTGCCTCTCTCTCTTGTCTCCGTCTAAGCCCACTACCCACCCTGAAGCCACAGTGGCTTTTGAGAAAAAACCAAACCACACCTTGTTTAAAACCCTTCAGTAGCTTCCCATGGCGCTTAGAGTACATTCAGACACCTTTCCCTGTCCTCACCTGGCCATGAGTCACCTGGCTCATGCCCACCACTCTGACCTCATCTCCTCTCACCTCCCCACACACCACCCCCTACACTGCGCTCCAGCCACACAGGGCCCCTTTCAGGCCCTCAGTCCCAATAAACCATTCCCTGCCTTGAGCCTGAAAGTGCTTGAAAGCACCCTCTTCTTTACAGTCCCACATCTCATTAAGCATCAAGTCCTGTTGATTCAATCTCTAAGCATTGCTGAAATCCATCCCTTTTCCCACCTCTGCTGCTTCAACCCAAGCCCAGGCCAATATGATGCCTCACTTGCATGCATGCTAGGTTGTTTAAGTCGCGTCCAACTCTTTGCGCCCCTATAGACCATAGCCTGCCAGGCTCCTCTGTCCATGGGATTCTCCAGGCAAGAATACTGGAGTGGGTTGCCATGCCTTCCTCCAGGGGATCTTCCCGACTCAGGGATCGAACCCGTGTCTCTTACGTCTCCTGCCTTGGCAGGTGGGCTCTTTACCAGCTGAGCCACTGGGGTCTTGGACCATGGCAATAACCTCCCAGCAGCTCTCCCTCCTACTCTGGCCCCCCTACAGAGTCTTGTCTTCCACCCAGCAGTCAGAGTGATCCTGTGGAAAACGGAATTCAGTCCAAATTAGAATAAAACTCAGGCTTCATGCAGGTCCTACAAGACCCTGGGTGATGAGACCTGATTCCACACCCCTCTCCCCCACATTACTATGCCTTCACCACTCTTGTTTTTCTTGTTTCTAAACCAAAAGGGCTAGCTTTTGCACTTTCTGGCCCCTCTACTGAAGTTTCTCTTTCATGTTTCCATATAATGCTGCCTCCAAAAATATCACTGTGTCACTACTTTCTCGACATGGCAGCTAGAACGATCTTCTAAAAATAGAGGTCAGATCACATTGCTTCTTTCTCCAAACCAACCCCCGCCCCCAGTGACTTAACATTATTCTTCAAATAAAATCTAAACTTTACCATGCCTGAAAGGACTTGTATGATCTGGCCTCTGCCTGCCTTTCCAACTTAACACTGCCACCCACCCTGCCTAAAGCCTAACCACTGACCCTCAGATATTTTCACCAACTCACAAAGCTTTTTCTACGAGGCCCTTTGAGCTTGTTTTTCTCCTCCTCCTCCTCATCACTACAATACATGATATCCAGAGTATTCAATACTCTGAATCCCAGTTTAAATCTCTTCTTCACAGAAATCTCCCCTGACCATGTTAATTACAATCAAAACTGGGTGCTCATTTCTGTTGAAATCTCTTATAAAGTGTAATGACTGTCTCATTTGCTTATTATGCGTCTCTACCACTTGATTGTAAGTTCCAGGATGGCAGAGAACATGTCACTCGTTGTACAGAGCATAGTGCACAGTCTTCACTAGTTGTTAAATGAATGAAAGGTTAAGAAACTAAAAAGCAACTCCCTTTTATATATGAAAAGATGGAAAAGTTCAAATGAAGTTTATGTGAATTCAGCAAACTATTTCACTCTAAAGTTGTTTTTATTTTTCCCTATGCAGGTAATACTTTCTCTTTTAAAAAAAACAAAACACAAAATACAAAGTTCCTCTTGACCATTGCCCCCAGTCTCAGGCGTCTCCCAAAAGATAATCATTGTTCATTCAGTAGGTAACCTTTCAGGCTTTTCGTTGCATATGTATACCAACAGAAAATACAAAATCAATCTATCTTTTATTTTTCACATTAATGAAGTTATTCTGCAACTTGCTTTTGTCACTTAACAATAGGAGCTGGAGTTATCTCCATGTTAATAAATTCATATTTAGGTTGTGTCCATTTTTAGCTACTGCATATTTCATAGTGCAAGCACACTCATAACTTATTCAACCACTCCTCTATTAATGAACAATTAGATTGTTTTCAACTTTGTTTTTTTATAGACTATACTCGAATGAACATAATTAATGCTGATACCCAAGGAAGCTAATGACATTGACCTTGTGTCACTATTGATGTTGCTCTTACATCTAACCACTTTGTCAAACTCCTGTTTTATGTTAATAATTTGTTCTTGAATTTTCAGGATAAATGACCATTTTCTCTACAAAGTTTTGTCTTTTATACTAATTGTACCTCTTCATACTTTCCAGTGGTCTTAGTCTACTGTCTAGGGTTCCTGTAGAGATAGAATGTACCTCTTTGACTTGTTCCTGAATTTACTACAAAAATGCTCCCACTGTTCCACCAGTAAGTGTGTTGTTAGCGACAAGTTTCTGGGAGACACTCTTGATCAAGTTTCAAGACTTTAGTAAGGCTTTTGAATCTTGTTATCCTTACTGGCAAGCTATAATATAAATACATATGCATATGCATCTATTTACGGGAACAATAGGTAAAAGGGACAGTTTTGTTTTTCTTCCTTTTTTTTTTTTTCTTTTTTAGATATCATTGTATGGGTGCTTTTTTACTGACTGCACCACACAGGTTGAGGGGTCTTAGTTCCCCAGCCAGGGATCCCACCAGCGCCTTCAGCAGTGAAAGTGCCAAGCCCTAACCACTGGACTGCCAGGGAATTCCCAGGTGCCCTTGATAAAAGGATTGAAACATTTTTGTTGCTTATACATATGACTTCAAGGTGAGTGTCAAATTGTAAGACACAAGTGAAATTTAAAAATATCTTGACAAATTAGAAAAAGTGTCTATTAAAACAAGATGAAGTGCCACAGAAAATAGTAAAGAATAGTAAATATAGAGACAAATAGAAAATAGAAAAATCTTAAGACAGGTTTATAACCAAAATATTTGACAGTTACATTGTGCATGTGTGCTAAGTCACTTCAGTTGTGTCTGACTCTGCGACCCTACGGACCAGAGCCCACCAGGCTCCTCTGTCCATGGGATTCTCCTGGCAAGAATACTGGAGTGGGGTGCCATGCCCTCCTCCAGGGGATCTTCCTGACCCAGGGATTGAACCTCCATCTTTTGCAGCTCTTGCAGTGGCAGGGGGGTTCTTTACCACAAGTGCCACCTGGGAAGCCTAGTCACATTGTACCACAAGTTAAATAAAACTAGCATGATCATGAGATGTATCAGCAAGTATATAATATGTTAGGCCTGCAAAATGCCATGCTTATGCTTGGAATTCACAAAACTCTGAAAATATCATAAGGCTTACTATAACCTGGCTTACAAGAACAGGATTTTAGTGCCTCTCTCTAATATTCTCACATAAATTCCCAAGTGTCTGCCTCTCTTTTTCTCTCCCCACCCCCACCTCCCACCATATAGACACAAACATACACAACTGCATAAGTTTATGCTTTTATAAGTGAGTTAAAGATATAGTACCTCTGAATGCTGAAGTACCTCAGAGAAAAACCAAAATGAGTAAATTCCCTATGAGCTATTTAAAGGACATTTTATCTCCGCTTTCTCCATTTTACAATCTAGGAATATATTTTTTAGTCAAGGAATATTTTGTAAGTCTAAATATGTGCTTTTTGTTTATAGATATATTCTCCGCTTAACTCCTGTCCTCTTTCTCCTAAACTAGATGGAGAAATGCCTGAATAGGTTTGCATACAATAGAACAGCTCCTCTTAAGTAACCTCTCCATTTTCAGCAATCCTTGGTTCCGAAGTCCTCTTACCCTAGCTACTTCTCTTCCATCACTCAAGCTTACCTTCCCTGGACAGCAAGGAATTTATGTAAAGAAATTATATCCATTTCCATCTAAACTCACAAGTCTTATGTCCTACTCATTTAGGTAATTATTAGATATGCCAGAGCTACTTTAATAAACTATCCCAAGGAGAACTTTACTAGGTGTCTCTAGAAACTACATGATTTAAACAAACAAACCTGATTTCTGATGATAATATCAGGACCTTTGACAGAACTGTGGAACAGGAAATTGGAGGAAATCATATTTCAATTATACAAGGAATAAAGTACTCTACCTAACATTTTAGATTTTTAGACATATATCATATTTGTATATACATTTTAATAATATAAATTATTATGTGATTTTCTAATGACTTTACATGCAGTGATACACAGTGATACTATATGGTTAAATAAATTGGTCTCTCACAGTGATCAGTAAGTACATTGGCATCTCCTTAGTGGAAAGTACAAACAGAGGGAAATGAAAATTTGCTTAATAATTCACTTGCTCTCAATTTTTTAAAAAATGATTGTCTCCATATCATTATCCCTAAGATCTGGAGCTCTTTTCGTTCAGTATTGTACCTAATTCCTATTAAAAACTGGTTTTCCTTGCCCTTTATGAGGGCAGTTGTTAACAGTAAATATTCTATTAGCTATGTGCTGCACAGTGTAATTAATCATTTCAAAAATCCATAAGGTACAAAGTGTCAGTATTCATATTTCATATCTATGGAAACTGAGACATAGAAAGGTTGGTTAACTTTCCCCTCATAGTCATAACCACTAGTAGATTACAAAACTAAGGTTTGCAATCCTAACATCAGAACCTGTGCTTTTAAACAGTACACAATAATATGTTTCTGGTGAGCAAACACGATACAAGGTGCCATACAAAATAGTACCCAAACACGATCATTGCCCTCAAGAGGAAAATGTAGTAGGGAAAACCGATAGCTACACAACTAGTAAAAGGCAGAATATAAAAAGCACTATTCAGAGAAGTGTTGAGATTGTTGGAGCTGAAGAGGTTAAGAAATTATGAGGTCATAGTATTGGAAAGGTCATCAATGTGGGTGGATGTTAAAGTTATAGAAGATGATAACAAAGAACTCAAAGTTCAGGAGTGGGAATATATAAGGGAGAGCTACCCGAGGAGGCAATTAGGAAGTGAAGTATTTCTGTTAAGATTTCAGAAGGTGAGCAGATCAGGGTGATAATAATGTCCAGAGTCTAGTCATGACAGTGGAGTGACTACCGTGGAACAGAGACAAATGTCCCTGAGGTTGAATCACAAGGAGGCCAGACTGTTGGGTGATAGAAGAACTTAGGGTGGAGAGAATGACTGTGATTCAAATGCCAAAGTCTTCATGTTTGTGGGGGGGATGACTAGGAAGTTGGTCCATGACCAAATAGGGAGAGAAGGACTTGGAGGAGGTAAAACCAAGTGTCATGAGTCTCTTGAGTGCCATGAGTTTCCAAGAAAAGGATTTTACTCATGATGGTGGGGGGAAAGTGGTCTGGAAACAACCATGTGGGACCCCCTATATCTCTGAAATATGTGGCATACAGAAGGATGAGCTGTCTCTATTAAAAGTAACTGAAGGAAAAGTGGTGTCCTCTGGGGTAAGATGGGTCAGGGACCACAAGGAAATATCATAAGTGTTAGTATAACCCTCAGTGAAGAGGAAATGAGGGAATTTTACCAGTTAAGCATGTGTCATGGAACCAGAGACCTGTAAGACTCAATGGAAACTTTGGGGCAAAGAACGGTGGAAGAAGAAAGTAATGAACAGAACACAGGGGAGCAGAGAATGAAGATTAAACAAATTCACTTCCATTTGGGGCAATAACTAAGGATGACATGAATGTGAGATCAGGAAGCATTAGTGTGAAGGTAAAGATGTCTCAGACAAATAGAGGACTTGGTTTACCGGTGTAAAAGGCTGGCAGTGTATATAAAACTTAAGAGAATTATTCACAAGAGAGCAGAACTCTTGAAAAAGTTGAGAAGGGCAGAGCTGAATACAGTAAAGATGAAAATATGAAAGCATTGAGATCAGTAGCGTCCTAGAGCTGTGGCTATAGATTACAAGAGTGGAAGAGGGGAATGTTGATGCTTGGGCAGGGAGGTACACTGAAGGTAATAGATGCTGAACGACCTGAAACTGAAACTAACCAGCCGTAAGTTTCCAAATGGAACTTCTTTAAAGTCTTAAACCAGATGTAAGTTGGGACTTGCGTCCAGTGTTATATAGATATCTAGAGGCTGTGTCATAAAAATATGAAATCCTTATAAACAGTGAGCTCATGACAAAAATTATTTGGGTCCATTTAATAAATTAAATGTTCTGAGAAATGATCTGTTTGTTATGACTAATGCTTTTAGTCAAAACGGGTAGAAACCTAGTCAAGGCCTTAGGATGTCAAAACTGCAATGATTAAATGCCTGGTTGCCCTGCATTCCAGATTTGAATTAAATCCAACCTACATTTACTTGTATGTATTTTTAGCTTTTAAATGGAAATATAAATTGAGTTCTTTTCCTTAGAGCAGTCAATTCAGTGATGGACGCTGAGTAGAAGGAGTGGAAGTAAAGTGAAGTGAAGTCACTCAGTCGTGTCCAACTCTTTGCGACCCCGTGGACTGTAGCCCCCTCAGGCTCCTCTGTCCATGGGATTCTCCAGGCAAGAATACTGGAGTGGGGTGCCATTTCCTTCTCCAGGGGATCTTCCCAACCCAGGGATTGAACCTGGGTCTCCTGCATTGCAGGCAGATGCTTTATCCTCTGAGCCACCAGGAGTGGAGAATCAGTCAAATAGGATGTTTGACATTATTTTAGCTCTAAAAAAATACTTTCATGGACCAAATAACCGTTTGTCAAATTAATTTTCCCACTGATTGTTTTTATTAGCCTCATATAGGATATAACTGCATCGAAATGCTTAGTAACTTGTGTATGGTAAAGATCAGTTGCAATTGGAGGCCACAGTGGTTAATTCTTAGAAATGTATTACTATTCCAACCATACAGGCAAATGTTCTTAGAAAATTAGTCTTGTTAAAACGCCAGGATATGCAGAAAGGCCGTATTTACCCGAGGGCTTTGTGGAGAATTCTTGGAACAGAACTCAGATGGAGAGAGGAGTTAGTTGTGTTTTGGCTGAAGAAAGAAGTATGGTTTCTCTGACCATTTTATAAAGAACAGCTGCAAAGACAAAGACAAACCGCAGCTCTTTGTCTAAACAAGAGAAGCGTAAAGAAGGCCTAAAGAGCAATGCTAGGGCCCTAGCCTGATGCATATTATACATGACACCTCCCCCATCACTCCTGGGATAAAAGAGGTGAGGTTAAACACTAGGGCATAAAACCCTTGGGTGCCACTCGTCCTTGTTTACGTATCCACAACCTGGGCCTAGGGATAGCTCTGCAGTGGCTAAGATGTAAGCTCCTAGGGAGAGCAAGTTCTGGCTGACAATTGGGTTTTCTAACATGGGAATAGAAAGTGACATAAAATGTGAAGTCTGTTTTTTTCATCTAAAAAGCAAGGATTTACTTATTCACTTAACAAATACGTGCAAGGACCACCTGTTGGTCCTATCTTCCCAAATTTTACATTCCATAGCTCACTCGCTCTCAGCCTTCAAAAACGTAACAAGGGCTCTATGAGAAGCAGTGGCATGTCATAGGGATTTAGGGCATGGGCTTGGTTGGGAGTCAGATCTGGATTTGAATATCAGATCTACTGTTTGTTTTCTAGCTGTGTGATCTTGAACAGGTTATTTAACTTCTCTGAATTCCAGTCTTCTCATCTTAGTTATCTCATCTGTAAAGTGGGTACACTGCAGTACTACCTTATAGCATGGTTGAAAGGATCAAATGAGATAACACATGTAAAGAAAGCACTTGGCATGGTGCCTATTCTATCATAGACACTCAAAAAATTGTAATAGTAGGATGATGATGATGAAGTAATCCCACTTCTTGATTTACTCCCTCTCTTTTCCTCTCCAATTCTTTCTCACTTTAAACTCTTGGCCAAAATTTATGTCCTAATGAAGACTTTCTTGACTAACAACTTACCCTGATCTCTCCTTTGCTTATGGTGGTGGTTTAGTTGCTGAGCCATGTCCGACTCTTGTGACCCCATGGGCTGTAGCCCCACCAGGCTCCTCTGTCCTTCGGATTTTCAAGGCAAGAACACTGGAGTAGGTTGCCATTCCTTTCTCCATGGGATCTTCCCAACCCAGGGATTGAGCCCATGTCTCCTACATTGGCAGGCAGACTCTTTATCACTGAGTCACTAGGGAAGCCCAACAGATAACATCAGTTCAGTTCAGTTCAGTCACTCAGTCGTGTCCGACTCTTTGCGACCCCATGAACCGCAGCACGTCAGGCCTCTTTTTCCATCACAACTCCCAGAGTCCACCCAAACCCATGTCCATCGAGTCAGTGATGCCATCCAACCATCTTATCCTCTGTCATCCAACAATCTTATCCTCTATCATCCCCTTCTCCTCCCACCTTCAATCTTTCCCAGCATCAGGGACTTTTCCAATGAGTCAGCTCTTCACAACAGGTGGCCAAAGTATTGGAGTTTCAGCTTCAACATCAGTCCTTCCAAGGAACACCCAGGACTGATCTCCTTTAGGATGGACTGGTTGGATCTCCTTGCAGTCCAAGGGACTCTCAAGAGTCTTCTCCAATACCACAGTTCAGAAGCATCAATTCTTCAGTGGTCAGCTTTCTTTATAGTTTAACACTCACATCCATACATGACCACTGGAAAAACCATAGCCTTGACTAGATGGACTTTTGTTGACAAAGTCATGTCTCTACTTTTTAATATGCTCTCTAGGTTGATCATAACTTTCCTTCCAATGAGTAAGCATCTTTTAATTTCATTGCTGCAATCACCATCCACAGTGATTTTGGAGCCCAGAAAAATAAAGTCAGCCACTGTTTCCACTGTTTCCCCATCTATTTGCCATGAAGTGATGGGACCAGATGCTATGATCTTAATTTTCTGAATGTTGAGCTTTAAGCCAACTTTTTCACTCTCCTCTTTCACTTTCATCAAGAGGCTCTTTAGTTCTTCACTTTCTGCCATCAGGGTGGTGTCATCTGCATATCTGAGGTTATTGGCATTTCTCCTGGCAATCTTGGTTCCAGCTTGTGCTTCCTCCAGCCCAGCATTTCTCATGAAGTACTCGGATATAAGTTAAATAAGCAGGGTGACAATATATAGCCTTGACGTACTCCTTTTCCTATTTGGATACCATAGCAAGGATTAATTCACTGATAGTGATTTGAGTGCAAAATGGCAGATGGGATGAGCTGTGACCTAGAAGCAGTACTAGACAATTGGAGATCCAGGGACCTTGTTTCTTTCATGTCAATATACATAGCACTTAGCACAGTAACATACTAGCACTAAGCCCTCACTGATGATTGATGAATGAGGCTAAGAAGAGAAGCATATACTCTCCCAAAGCATATACTATGCCTACTTTACAACTCTATCTATAGTAATACCAGAGGTGTTGGGGTTCCTCAACTTAGTCATAGCCTTGCTGGCTATTAACAGGTTCTTTTTATCTCCATCGTCTCTCCCTGAAGCTATTTGGTGTCTCACCTTCAGCTGGCAGTCAGGACATGACTTTTCTTAGGCTGCTTCTATATAAAGCCCTGGCAATAGGAACTGCCTAGATTACCACCAGTGATTCACACATCTACACAGAGGGCTTACACCCACACAGGGTCATGGGGTGGAGGATCCAAATTGCAGTTCAGGTCTTGTTTCACTGCACAATATCGTGGAATTAAAATGACTCTTTCACTTCTTTATATAAACTATTGTAGATGTAGTGATCTGTATCATACTATGTGAATTTGGGTAGCATATACGAAAAACCTTTTCATACTCTTCATACTGTTCATGGGGTTCTCAAGGCAAGAATACTGAAGTGGTTTGCCATTCCCTTCTCCAGCANGAGGGATTGGGGGCAGGAAGAGAAGGGGACGACAGAGGATGAGATGGTTGGATGGCATCACGGACTTGATGGGCGTGAGTCTGAGTGAACTCTGGGAGTTGGTGATGGACAGGGAGGCCTGGTGTGCTGTGATTCATGGGGTCTCAAAGAGTCGGACACGACTGAGCGATTGAACTGAACTGAACTGAAGAAAAACCTCATTAATTCTCACCAGTGTTTAAGTTAAAAGTGTCGGGTTGGCACTTAGAAGAGTGGGGAGATGATTAACTGCTTCAAAGAACAGAAAACTGTTTTTATGCGGTACATAAAAGCAACTATTTTCCTGCAAACAATCTTTGCTTGCTCATTAAATGATCCCCAGTAGTGCTTCTCTTTGACATGATTTTAGTACCAATTCATTTGTGTTACTGTATTACTTGAAAATAATAAAGCTGCATTTCGTATGTTGTTAAAATTTTAATAGGAAGGCTTGTGTGACAGGAAATCACTGAACTCTGGAAGGGCATTTGAAAGAATATTTTTTTCAGGCATATAACAGTAATGTAATCAAAGCTAATGAAATATAGAAATCTGCTTCAAAGAACAGTGAAAATGATTTTAATTAATAGTCTAATTGCTTTTATGTAAATGAATGCTTCCTAAGGCACTAGAAAAATTGGTTTTCTTGTACAAGGTAACTATTCTCAGTGCAGAACTTATCTACATCATAAATTTCCTTTCATCACAGAATGAGCCCTAGCCCTTCTCCAAAATAATGAAATATTATTCTATAATTCCAATTATAGCACTTGCCAACTTCAAGCAAGTCTGATTTAGTAAAGTTTTTCTCTCTCTGCAAAATAATTTCATAATGAAAGTAGAGCTCTATTTTCTTTATTCTATATACTTGGACTGTATTTCTGGCCATGAAAAATGTTAAGTTTAAAAGAACGTCCACATTGTTCATTTGTGAAAATTGTTTTAACTCTTGGATATTCTATTAATACTTCTCTGAAAAAAATCAATGTCCACAGCCCATTAATCCTCACTCTGTGAATACTTAAAATGTTAGTAAAGTGGTAGATAAAAGATGCATCTCTTTCAAGCACTAATACTTCACATACCTGGTCCCTTAGGCTACCATTTAATGGACCTATGCTCTTAACCTGTAATTACATTTTAAAAACATGCAGTTGTGGTGTTCAGTGGGTTTTTACCGACATGTATCTGGGACATTTTTATGCTATAGCTTCTTATGGGAATATTTCCATTCCCTTACAATAAGATCTTGGAGACAGTATATACTGGGTTGGCCAAAAAGTTAGTTCGGGTTTTTTGGCC
>SJYA01003883.1:1199575-1229875 GCA_006410615.1 Neotragus moschatus | reverse complement strand
GCTAAGTTATGCCATTAATTTAATTATCTGCATGCAGCTAGTCCACTGGCAGTGTTTAAATCTCAGGCTAATTTTCTTTGATCACTCAAGCTACTTCAGAGTCACCTCTTGTGAGTCTGAAGGGAAGGCCTGCATAAAACATAAGATGAAAATGTGCTGAAAAATGCATTTCAAAGCCAACTCCAAGTGTCTTTGATAATCTGCTCTTTTGTATTAATCTATATCACTGCTTCCCATATACTTGTATCTATAACTGAGATCTGACTCAACTCTTTCTTAGGGGACTAATAAACAGTGACTCTAAGAAATCTAAACCTTCAGGATAATAATTCTGGTGAGCACCTAGTTTAGGTGGAAAATGAAATTCCATTAAAAAATTCAAAAGTTGATTTCAATATTTGAAGGAGAAAGCCAGACAGGCAAGAATATTATTTGCATTTTAAGAATATAATTTTAATAAGAGAAAGATCATCAGAGCTTTGGTAAATGACCACTACTTTAAGCATGAGGGCCCTCCATTTCTAAATACTTGACAAACTGCGATGAATGAGAAAATTGCAAGACACCAGTTCTCTTACATTTTTCTCCATCTTTTTTCTGCCCACACATCTAAAATGTTACTCAACTCAGCTATTTATCTTCCCATCACAGGAGTTAAAAATCTTGCTTCCCCTCTCTGTTTTAATAACCCTTTGCCACAGTTAGTATCATATATGTTTACATGACACCAAAATAAATAAAAAATACTAGTTGAACAAGGCAACTGAATGTTCTACTTTTAGCCAGTTGTTTTGCTATTATGTAAGTAAGCCTGCCTCTTGAATATCTCCTGAAATTATTCATCTGTATCTCTGTTGTCTTCCAAAATAATGCACTTGAAACAATTCTTCCTATTTGCAAGTGCCAGCCCTGTTTTCTTCTGCCATTATATATAATAATTTAAATGGTAAACATGCAGCATTTCAGTTAGTCCCTTGGTTAAGACCAATACAAATATAAGACATTTGTGGATAAAACAGAATCAATCCAAAGGAGGAATTCTTAGGCTGCAGTCCTTGGAGATGCACAGATAGGTCATATAAAGTCTCTATGCAGCTGAAGTAGTCTTTTTTTTGGCCACGTGGCATGTGGGATCTTAGTTTCCTGACCAGGAATCAAACCTGCACCTTGTGCACTGAAAGGGTGGAATCTTAACCACTGAACCACCAGGGAAGTACCAAGGTAAAGTATTCTTGAAGTTACCAGTACATGGAGTCAATTTTTTTTTTAATCATTCTAAATGCCAAGAGCAATGCAGTCCAATAGAACATTCTGCAATGATACAAACTTCTATCTCCATGCAGTCCAATATATATAGCCACAGCCTTTTGTGGCAGTTGAGCACTTGAAATGTGGCTAATGTGCTTGAAGAACTGAATTTTTACTTTTATTAAATTTAAATAGGCACAGGAAGTTGTTGACTACTGTATTGAACAGTATAGCACTCCTGCTGCTGCTAAGTCGCTTCAGTCGTGTCCGACTCTGTGCGACCCCATAGACGGCAGCCCATCAGGCTTCCCACATCCCTGGGATTCTCCAGGCAAGAACACTGGAGTGGGTTGTCATTTCCTTCTCCAATGCATGAAAATGAAAAGAGAAAGGGAAGTCGCTCAGTCGTGTCCGACTCTTCGCGACCCCATGGACTGCAGCCTACCAGGCTCCTCTGTCCATGGGATTTTCCAGCTAGATGAACATTAACACGGGGTCACTGGGATAAGCTTCATGAGGTCCATGAAGTCCTTGAAACTGTGTACATATTTGTGTGTGTTCATTTACTCTGTACATAAGTTTCATCAATGGACATGAGGTGAGCAAACTCCAGGAGATAGTGAAGGGCATGAAAGCCCGGCATGCTATATAGTCCGTGGGGTCACAAAGAGTCAGACATGACTGAGCAACTGAACAACAACAAAGTTTCATCAAAGTTTCAGAAGGAACTCTGACCCTGCAAAAGGTTAAGAATCATAGCAAAAGCAGAAGTAGTGCCCCTGTCTGGGTTGTATGCCTCCCAACAACATAGTTAGAACTAGAAACTTGGTGAATTTTATTTTATTTTTTTTTCAAAAATTTAATGTCTTAAGCAAGCATCTGAATCCCTCGGCCAAAAAAAAAAAGGGGGGGGGGAGATAATTTCCTAGAGTTAAATTCAAGTAATGTATTATACATTTCTACAACCAGCACACATTTCTCTCTTCAAAAAACTTATTTTGAGATAATTGTAGATTTATGTGCAGTTATATGAAATAGAGATCCCATATACCATTCACCTAGTTTCCCTGAATGTTATCACCTTATGTAACTATAGAATAATATTACAACCAGGAAATTGACATTAATGCAATCCACTGAGCTTATTTAGATTTTACTAGTTTTAGACGCACTCATTGTATGTTCTGGGACTTCCCTGGTGGCTCAGACGGTAAAGCATCTGCCTACAATGCGGGAGACCTGGGTTCAATCCATGGGTTGGGTAGATACCCTGGAGGAGGAAATCGCAACCCACTCCAGTATTCTTGGCTGGAAAATCCCATGGATGGAGGAATCTGGTAGTCTACAGCTCATGGGGTGGCAAAGAGTCGGACATGACTGAGCGACTTCACTTTACTTTCTATTACCTGTTCTACCCAGTTTTATCACATGTGTAGGTTCCTGTGATCACCACCACAGTCAAGGTTCAGAACAATTCCATCACTACATTGTTCCCTCATGTGGCCCTTTTATAGTGACACACACCTCCACCCCATACTCTTTCCTTGACTCTGCTGCTGCTGCTGCTAAGTCGCTTCAATCGTGTACAACTCTGTGCAACCCCATAGACAGCAGCCCACCAGGCTCCCCCATCCCTGGGATTCTCCAGACAAGAACACTGGAGTGGGTTGCCATTTCCTTCTCCAATGCATGAAAGTGAAAAGTGAAAGTGAAGTCACTCAGTCGTGTCCAACTCTTCACGACCCCATGGACTGCAGCCCAGCAGGCTCCTCCATCCATGGGATTTTCCAGGCAAGAGCACTGGAGTTCCTTGACTCTAGGCAACCATTAATCTGTTCTTCATTACTATAGTTCTTCATCTCAAAAATGTTATATAAATGTGGTCACACTGTATGTAATTTTTGCAGATTGGCTTTTTTCACTCAGTGTAATTCTCTGGAGATCCGTTCAGATTGTTGCATATATTCATAGTTCATTGTTTTTTATTGCTGAGTAGTAGTCCATGGTATGGATATATCACAATTGGTTAACTATTCACCTGTCAAAGAACGTTTGGTTTCTTTCCAGTGTGGGGCAACTCTGAATGAAGCTGCTATAAATGTTCATATACATATATTTTAGTGAACATAATTTTTCACTTATTTAAGATACAGGCCCAAGACTAGTATTGCTGAGTTATATGGTAGTTATATGTTTAATTTTATAAGAAACTCCAAGACTCTTCCAAATTTGTTATACCATTTTACATTCTCACCAACTGTGTATATGTGATGCAGTTTCTCCACGTTCTCACCATCATTTGGTGTGGTCATTTTTTTAAGCCATTCTGATAGGTATGCAGTGATATCACATTGTGGTTTTAACAAACATTCCCCTAATGGCTAATAATGTTGAACATCTTTTCATGTGCTTATTTACCATCTGTATATCCTCTTTGGTGAAATGTGTGTTCTTGTCCCAGGGGGGATAAAAGCATCCCAAATAAGAATGGGTTCTTTTTACAAAGGAACTTGAATAATACCAGTGGATAATACAGTTTTATAAAAGAAAGAAATGCTGTTCACTCAGGAATTTTTACTGGCTATCTGCTAAGATAGAAGCCTTAACATTAATTGATACATACAGTGGCTCAATGGTAAAGAATCCTCCTACCAATGTAGGAGACATGGGTTCAATCCCTGGATCAGGAAGATTCTCTAGAAGGAAACGGTAACCCGCTCCAGTATTCTTGCCAGGAAAATCCCATGGACAGAGGAGCCTTGCAGGCTATGGTCCACGAAGTTGCAAAGAGTCAGGCATGACTGAAGTGACTAAACCGCCACCACCACCACCACCATCCCGGTGAAGATGTTTCTGTGGAGAAGTAGAAAAATAGAATCCAGGAACAATACTTGGCTTTTTGATACCTTGACCTAGAGAGAATTGGGAGAATACAAATGAATGGAGAGATAAGAGAGCTTTTGGTTAAGTATGAGATTAGGTCATTTCATGAACATGTTTTCTAGCAAGTACCAGTACCACAAATATTTTATATCTTTGGTATGCTTTTGATATATTTAGATGTCATTTGTGGCCTTGTTTCTGGGTCACAGTTGTACATACTCACCCAGACAGAGAGCTGTCTACTTCAGCTCAGGCAGGGCAGATTAGGTCATTTCATGAGCATGTTTTCTAGCAAGTACCAATACCACAAATATTTTATATCTTTGGTATGCCTTTGATATATTTAGATATCATTTGTGGCCTTGTTTCTTGGGTCACAGTTGTATATACTCACCCAGATAGAGAGCTGTCTACTTCAGCTCAGGCAGGGCAGATTAGGTCATTTCATGAGCATGTTTTCTAGCAAGTACCAGTACCACAAATATTTTATATCTTTGGTATGCTTTTGATATATTTAGATGTCATTTGTGGCCTTGTTTAGATCACAGTTGTATATACTCACCTAGATAGAGAGCCATCTATTTCAACTCAGGCAGGGCAGCAGAATTACCTGCAGGCAGAACTATTACTCTCCTCTGAGAAGAGCTTGAATCAAATACCTGCAATGATGATTTGGGCATGCGTGCTAAGTCACTTCATTCCTGCCCGACTCTTTTTGACCCCATGGTCTGTAGCCAGCCAGGCTCCTCTGTCCATGGGATTTCCCAGGCAAGGATACTGGAGATGGATGCCATGCCGTCCTCCAGGGGATCTTCCCAAATGAGGGATCAAACCCAGTACTCTTATGTCTCCTGCATTGGCAGACGTGTTCTTTACCATCACCGCCAAGTAAATCAAGACCAAATTCCTAAATATATTTTTTCAAGATCAGTAAAGTCCTAACCTACCTTTTCTGTCCTGTCTCCCAATACTCCTTCTCTTATGCTTAAATAAACTGAAATAATGTTCCCTCAATCCCCCTGCTCTTTCCTGACTCTGAGCTTCTGTTTCTGCTATATCCTTTACTAAAATATCTTCTCTCACCTATAAAAATCCCACCTACCCACCCCTCACGGCCCTGCTCAGACAGATGCTACTTTCTCCATGAAATCTTCCCCAAATCGTTAAGTCAAAAGCAAACATTCCCCCCTCTGCACTCACATAGGACTTTGTACCCCTTTCCAGCATCCATCTCTCTAACCAGTCTTTTGTTTAAATGTCTTGCCATTGCAGTAACATAGATGAGTCTCAAACGCATGTTACTAAGAAATCAGATGCAAAAAACAACATACTTAGTGATTCCACTTACATGACACTCTAGAAAAGGAATAAAACATAGGAACAGAAAACAGATGAAGGGGTGCCAGGTGTAACGGATAGGTGCAGGGGGAGACTTGACTATAAAGGCATAGTATGTGGAATTTGAGGGAGTAATGAAACTTCTATATTTTGATTGTGGTAGTGGCTACATGACTATATATTTACCAAAATTTATGGAATTGTATACTAAAAAAAAAGAGTTTATTGTGTGTAAATTGTACCTTAACAAACACAGTAGGAAAAAATTAATACCAGCTAGTCAGCAAACTAAAGCGGTTGCCCTACAGTTCTTGCCATCCACTTGCATGTGTGTGCTTAGTCATGTCCAACTCTTTGGGACCCCATGGGCTACATGTAGCCTGCTAGGCTCCTCTGTCCATGGAATTTTCCAGGCAAGAATACTGGATTGGGCTGCCATTTCCTCCTTCAGGGAATCTTCTGACCCACGGATCAAACCCATGTGTCCTGCATTGGCAGGCAGATTCTTTACCACTGAGCCACGTGGGAAATCCTGCCATCCATTTACTGTTTTTCAAATGTATTCTAATGTGCCAGGCTAAAAGCTGGGGCTACAAAGAAGAAAAATACATGATCCCTTCTCTCAAGGAACTCAGTCTCTGATGGAGAAGATATGTAAATAAATAAATGCACCATAGCATGGAAGATACTATATATGATACAGTGGAGGTATAGAGGAGACAGTGGTCAGATGGACCTAGATTGTTGAGGTCCTAGCCCTCGAAGCTTAGAAATTTCTACTCTATTCAATACACAATGAGAAGTAACATAATCATAGCTATGTTTTAGAAAGTACAGTATGGCAGTAATATGAAGGATGACTTGGAGTGGGGCAGAGACTAAAAGCAGGGAGATCAATTAGAAGGCTATTCATAATTGTCTAGAAAATTAATATCACTTTTATTCCTTATTAGTAGGCTATCAAGATTAGACCAGGCTTTCAACTAAAGCTTTTATTGCCTATAATCTAGATGCATGGCAAAAACAAAAAGAGGGCTCACAAAATTTTCCTTGGTATAACTGACTCGCAGTAGACTAAGATTTAAAGGAGGGATCTGGTTGCAACCATCCTAAGACTTTGTAGACATTAGAAGCTCTAAAAAATATTTATTATTCTCATGAATAAATTCAAGAATGTGTGAATTTTCTTTTAAGTCACTGAAGTTCCAAAAGAGAAAATCATAAATCCTGCATGCTCAGTGATGCTTATCGCCTAACATTTTGTATGTCATTCGACAGCCCAGAGGGTCAAGGTTAGCGAAACTTTTTATTTTTCTAATTTGAATACTGACTGCAGTGATCAGGTGGGATTAGTCTAGCACATTTTTTCCCTGGAAAGTCCATTCTTCGCTTGTTCACTGCTATGTAACACGACTTGCAGTGACAGAGCTAAGATTCTGTTTAAAAAAATAGGATAACAGCAGGCATTATAAATCTACACTAGAACTACCCTTGGGCTTCCCAGGTGGAAAGTTAAGTGAAAATGAAAGTCGCTCCGTCGTGTCCAACTCTTTGTGACCCCATGGACTATACAGTCCACGGAATTCTCCAGGCCAGAATCCCAGGTGGTGCTAGTGGTAAAGAACCTGCCTGCCAATGCAGGAGATGCAGAAGACACCAGTTCGATCCCTGAGTCTGGAAGATTCCTTGAAGAAGGAAATGGCAACCCATTCCTGTATTCTTGCATGGTGAATCCCATGGAAAGAGAAGCCTGGGCGGCTACAGTCCATGGCGTTGCAAAGAGTCAGACACAACTGAAGTGACTTACCATGCACACACTACCCTTAAGCAATTGACTAGTCCATCTATCTTGGAACTCAAAAATCTCTGCTGAAAATACCATATGTGCGGCAGAGTTGAAGGCACTGATCTGAGATAGCCTGGTTCCTGGAATGTACGTGCTGAAAAGTGTTCACCCTGCCCTGAATCCAAACAAACAGAAGGTCCTAAAACCAGCAGGATGTTGGGCCCTAAACACCTTGTAGAGCCCAAACATGCTCTCATCGGGTCTGTAAACAAACATCTCAACCATTTCCACCTCAGCAAAACTAAGATGTTTAATGAACTGGTGGGATGATTAACATACACTTGATGAACCTCTTCAAACAAATAGGAGTTCAGGCTTTCAATGTCTACTTGCTCCCTCTCTTTTTCCCCCCACCACACAAAAATCAAACGTTGCTAAGCCACTTCATTGCCTCTGCTAAAAGGCTTTCTGTGGCATCAGAGCTGAAAACATCCAGAATATTAAGCAGTCATTGGTCTCTGCATCCAAACTACTTTGCTCTAAAGAACATGAAGCATACTGATCCGATCTGCCCCTAGAGGTACAGACACAGTTTAGAAAAGAATGTATCCACCCTCTGGTAACCAGAAGATTGGCAGCTAAGGGAGAATTTATTTTATGGATTCCTGGATGTGCTGTGTGCAGGTCAGGAAGCAACAGTTAGAACTGGACATAGAACAACAGAGTGGTTCCAAATAGGAAAAGGAGAACGTCAAGGCTGTATATTGTCACCCTGCTTATTTAACATATATGCAGAATACATCATGAGAAACGCTGGGCTGAATGAGGCACAAGCTGGAATCAAGATTGCTGGGAGAAATATCAATCACCTCAGATATCCANGTTTCAGTGTGTCTGCCCTCTGATACCCTCTTGCAACACCTACCATCTTAGTTGGGTTTCTCTTATCTTGGGTGTGGGGTATCTCTTCATGGCTGGTCCAGCAAAGCACAGCCGCTGCCCCTTACCTTGGATGAGGGGTATCTCCTTACCGCTGCCCTTCCTGACCTTCAATGTGGGATAGCTCCTCTAGGCCCTCCTGCGCCCGTGCAGTGTGGAAAATTCTGAAAAAGATGGGAATACCAGACCACCTGACCTGCCTCTTGAGAAATCTGTATGCAGGTCAGGAAGCAACAGTTAGAATTGGACATGGAACAACAGACTGGTTCCAAATAGGAAAAGGAGTACGTCAAGGCTGTATACTGTCACCCTGCTTATTTAACTTCTATGCAGAGTACATCATGAGAAATGCTGGACTGGAAGAAACACAAGCTGGAATCAAGATTGCCGGGAGAAATATCAATCACCTCAGATATGCAGATGACACCACCCTTATGGCAGAAAGTGAAGAGGAAATAAAAAGCCTCTTGATGAAAGTGAAAGAGGAGAGTGAAAAAATTGGCTTTAAAGCTCAACATTCAGAAAACGAAGATCATGGCATCTGGTCCCATCACTTCATGGGAAATAGATGGGGAAACAGTGGAAACAGTGTCATACTTTATTTTTCGGGGCTCCAAAATCACTGCAGAAGGTGACTGCAGCCATGAAATTAAAAGACACTTACTCCTTGGAAGAAAAGTTATGACCAACCTAGATAGTATATTCAAAAGCAGAGACACTACTTTGCCAACTAAGATCTGTCTAGTCAAGGCTATGGTTTTTCCAGTGGTCATGTATGGATGTGAGAGTTGGACTATGAAGCGCCAAACAATTGATGCTTTTGAGCTGTGGTGTTGGGGAAGACTCTTGAGAGTCCCCTAGACTGCAAGGAGATCCAACCAGTCCATTCTGAAGGAGATCAACCCTGGGATTTCTTTGGAAGGGATGATGCTAAAGCTGAAACTCCAGTCCTTTGGCCAGCTCATGCAAAGAGTTGACTCATTGGAAAAGACTCTGATGCTGGGAGGGATTGGGGGCAGGAGGAGAAGGGGACGACAGAGGATGAGATGTCTGGATGGCATCACTGACTCGATGGGCATGAGTCTGAGTGAACTCCGGGAGTTGGTGATGGACAGGGAGGCCTGGCATGCTGCGATTCATGGGGTCACAAAGAGTCATACACGACTGAGCGACTGAACTGAACTGAAGTGAACTGTAGTCCTGTACCTCTCAAGTGTCTTGTGCTTAGTAGGTGTTCAGTAATCAGAAAATTCAACTGCCATCTGGACAGTTCTACCTAGTTACATCATGGGAACCTTGAATTCAACATGTCTAAACTGAAATAATTTCTCTTCCTACCAACTCTACATATTTAAAACTCTCCTCCTAATTAAATGACATTCAGTCTTCCAAGTCAAAAACCTCAGAGCAGTCCCTAACTCTTCCCTCTCATTCATCCTCCAAACAAGTCTTATTGATTCTATCTCCAAAATACACTATAATCTGTCCATTTCTCTTTTTGTCCACTACCTATTTAGTCTGGGCCACCTTCATCTCTCACCTGGAGAGCACTGGGCTCCCTGCAGACAGAGGAGTCCCTGCAGGAGACTCTTGTCTCCTCCAAATTTTTATTCACAGCGAAGCCATAATGATCACTAAAATTCAGATCTGATTTTATTATTCCCTGCTTAAACCCTGATTATATTACTCCTTGCTTTTGGATCAAGTTCAAACTCCTTAACTTTACTCAAAGGACTCTCAAGAACTGACCCCTTTGAACCTCTATAACTTTATCTCTTGTACTGCAGGTTCCAAACACTTGGTGTTTATAGAATCTGTAGTACTTGTCGTTTCTCAACATTTTCAGTTTCATGCGTGAATGCCTTTTCTTGTATTGTTCTCTGTCTAGAAAGGCTGACACTTTCAAAATCAGCACAATTGTAACCTCCTCTGGGAAGCTTTTTCTTAACTTCCCAGTCTGAGTTAGTTCCTCTTCTCTAACACCCACTACTGCCCTACACCTCCCTCTAGCATATCTCTTACACTGTATACATCCAGCACTGTATACATAGTACAATGATCAGTTTGCTTGTCTCATCCAAAATAATTTATGAGCTTCTTGAGAGCAGAGTCAATGTCTTATTTTTTTTTATCCCCATGCTTAGCCCATGATTGACATATAGGAGATTGTAGTAAATATTTAAGAAAAAACAGAATGAATATTAATAAATGTCTCTCCAAACTTCATTATTGTAAACGTCTCATAAAAGATCTCTTTTCTTTTGAACACATTGTTTCCCCAAAGTACCATAGAGTTGTCACGCAAGTAATACTGATTGAATGTCGAGTGCCCTTTACCAGCAATTTCAGACAATTTCTGGAATTATACCATTTCTTTAGATGGCAAATGCTCTCCTTTTATTTTACTCTAGGTAATTTTTATCTAAGAGAGTAATCAGTAGTTGGGGGTGCCATGCTATTGGTCCCATACACTTCCCTTGACCTCTAAAGTCTCTTTCAACACCTACAGTTCATGGTTCACAAAATTGCCCGTTTATTTGGAGTCTAGGTGCTGTTTAGTTATGGTGTTAATTTTCCTCTAGATTTCTCTCAAACCATAAGGGTATCAAGTGCCAAACTGTTCCATGCTTGATCTTTGCGAATAATATTGATTAAGTAAACGTTGGGCCATGGGTGTGAAATGATTGATTAGGAACCTAATAAATGTTGGGCTGGATAAAGTAAATTATATTTATTTGAACTGAAAAAATTGTTAAAACTAAACATTGTGAACACTACTTTCTCTGATTATTACCTCAAAGTAACAAACTTGATATTCTTTAAAAAGTATTGGGTCCCTGACTGTTTCATAATAACAGTATTTAACAGATACAATTTTTATATTCTGCTAGTGAACCCCACTCCAGTACTCTTGCCTGGAAAATCCTATGGACAGAGGAGCCTGGTGGGCTGCAGTCCATGGGGTCGCAAAGGGTCGGACAGGACTGAGCGACTTCATTTTGATTTTTCACTTTCATGCATTGGAGAAGGAAATGGCAACCCACTCCCAGGGATGGGGGAGCCTGGTGGGCTGCCGTCTATGGGGTCGCACAGAGTCGGATACGACTGAAGCGACTTAGCAGCAGTAGCAGCAGTGAAGTGAAAGCCTCTCAGTCCTGTCTGACTCTTTGCGACCCCGTGGACTATACAGTACATGGCACTCTCCAGGCCAGAATACTGGAGTGGGTAGCCTTTCCCTTCTCCAGGGAATCTTCCCAACCCAGGGATCCAACCCAGGTCTCCCACATTGCAGGCAGATTCTTTACCAGTTGAGCTACAAGGGAAGCCCTATACTCTGCTAAGCACTGTTCTAAGGGCTTTATATGTATGAACTCATTTGATCATCTGGACAGGTCTATGAGGTAGGTACTATTATCACCCCCATTTTATAGATGATGAGGAAGGAAACTGAGGCATGGAGAAGTAATTTTGCCAAGGTAGAAGGTTATCCATGTGTCAGACACCAGAAGTATTAATTCAGTTTAATCCATGCTTATTTATTGAGCACATACTAAATTAACAACTAACAGGGTAAATGAAAATTGTATACTTAAAATAAGGAGAAATCTTAACGCCAAAGTGCCATGAGCGAACTGTCAAGGTGAGTCAGGCTCATTTTTGTTAGTGGGCAATGGAGAAAGATTGTGTAGTTAAGGTCATGAGTTGGCGGAGACATATCCGGTTGGGTAAATCTGGTTTGCGGAAGATGGAAGAGGCTTAGTTTTGAGGAGTATGAAAACAGTCACTCTTTTTTTGAGAGCTAAGTTAGCTTTAGAAGGGGCATCTAATGCAGTAGATTTAGGATGAGGTAAGGGTAAAAGAAAATACATAGGTATGACGCTTGCTTAGAGCAGGAAAGGAAAAATAATTAAAAAAAAAAAAAAGATAATGGGTTCTTCCTGCCCCTCCCCCGCGTAGAGAATTAGTAAATATCCTGCCTAGGTACCACCCACCTACCCAAATTCTCTGAACTGCAACTCAGACCCTTCAGATCTGGGCTTTTTAGAAGTACTTTTCGCATTCTGGCACCTTAAGCCTGAACAGCCTTGTGGGCAAACGTTACGAGGGAAAAAAATACATTCTTGCAGTTCAAAATGGACTCGAATCCTACCAGCGAGCGTTTCTGTTCGCGCTGATTCCACAGTTCCTCACCTGTCAATTCTTCATACTACGACTCGACACACTTGACCACACAGCTTCCGACCCTAGTCTAAAGCCTTCCCTTCCTGCTACCCTTTTAAGAGGCGGTCCCGCAGTGTCCTTTCCTCCCTCCCAGCCACCTCTACCCCCGGTCGGCGGGGCGGAGCTTCGCGCTAAAACCCCGGAGCCCGACGCGGCCCCGGCAGTCGCGGAGAGGAGTGGAGCCACAAAGGGCTTCCTCTGCGGCAACATCTCCGGCGACGCTACGTGCCCGCCGGCTCTGACCCAGCCCGCCGCGCGCGCCAGTCTCTCCCCGTCCTCTCCCTACCTGGCGCGCACCTGGCCCAGGCCGAGGTCCCGCCGAGAGTCGGGAAGGCGCGTGCCAGGGGCCCTAGGGAACCTCAGAGCGCGCAAACCATGGGGCCGCTGCCGGGGGCCGGGGTCTTCTGCCGCGGTGGTTGTGGCTTTTCCCGATTGCTGGCCTGGTGCTTCCTGCTGGTTCTGAGTCCGCAAACCCCCGGCTCCAGGGGAGCCGAAGCCGTGTGGACCGCGTACCTCAACGTGTCCTGGCGGGTTCCGCACACCGGAGTGAACCGCACCGTGTGGGAGCTGAGCGAGGAGGGCGTGTACGGCCAGGATTCGCCGCTCGAGCCCGTGGCTGGGGTCCTGGTACCGCCCGACGGGCCGGGGGCGCTCAATGCCTGTAACCCGCACACGAATTTCACGGTGCCCACGGTCCCGGGGGACTGGGGCAGCAGCGTGCAAGTGTCTTGGTTGGCCCTCATCCAGCGCGGTGGGGGTTGCACCTTCGCAGACAAGATCCATCTGGCTTACGAGAGAGGGGCGTCTGGAGCCGTCATCTTTAACTTCCCGGGGACCCGCAATGAGGTCATCCCCATGTCTCACCCGGGTGAGTGCAGCTATCCAATTGCGCCCCATCAAACCTTGCCGAGGCCGTTTTCTCCATATTTTTCTGAGGGTATTCCTCCCCCTATCCCCTTGCTCCGAAGAAAGACGAGTGTCCTTTCTGTCCCCATCGAGTGAGGCAGGGTCCTCTCTTCCCCGAGTTTCACCCTGCATGGGGGGTTGGGCGGGAAAATCTTCACAATTTGCCTCTTTGGTGGAAAAGGGTAAAAACCAACGGATTGCGGGGGCTGGCAACTCGAGAACTGTTGGGGTTCTTTGCGTCGTCTTTTCCTGCTGTTTGTGAGGGTGCTTGCATGGGGTGGGCATTGGTGGTGGGCACTAGGTTTGATATGACTGGGAGGCAGCCTAACCGAGAAGCCCGTCTGGAAAATCCCTTCCTCAATCTTGTCCTGATTCACAGCCTCAGGCCCGCCGCAGATTTTTTTCCCTCCGCTCTCCCTGTTTTCTCTGCGTGTTTCCTCGAATCAGGTACAAGATTGTGTTACTGTGCCCTGTTAACCTCATTCCAGTTTTGTTGGAAACTATGTTCAGCCCTTGGATCCTTCTCTGCCCCTGGGTCTCAGGTCCCAAGTGACTGTTGGCATCACTGCTTTCCTTGGCCTCTGGGGCAAAAAAAATCTGATTTAGCTTATTGAGTGACAAAACAGGTGCCATTACTTAAAAGGGAGAGGTTTATGCACGAGGCTAGCAAGGACCTAGACTTTGGAAAATGTAAGCCAGGTAGATCTTACATTTGTGCAGATGAGGTAGGTTACTCTTTTTCCCTTTTCAGTTATCCTTCCAGAAACCTTCTCCCTATTTATGTTTAGGTCTTCATACCATGTGTACATAGTGATCCTAGGCCCCAAAAGACAAAGAAAAAAATGTGGGGGGATAAAAAGGCAGAGATACGTACTAGCAGTATATCATAGTTGTTGAGAGCTGGGCCTCAAGTCAGATGTTGGTTAAATTCTCGCTCCATTGCTTGCTAGTCCTGTGACCTTGAGCAACTTATTTGAAGTCTAGCCTGGGTTCCCTCTTCAATCAAATGGAAAAGAACTAAGAATGAACCACTCCCACAGGTTTGCCAGGAGGATGAAGTGATTATCCTTTTAGGAGTCACTGGAGAGAGGAATCTGCTTGTTTAGCTACTGGAGGTTTTGTGTTTTTCCTAAAACAGTGTGTCTGGCCCTGCCTAGAGAGCACTTGTAGAGAGAGTGGCTGGGTGGTAGAATGGAAAGGGCACTGAACTGGAACTCAGGAGATCTGAGCTCATTTTAGTCCCTTCTGCGCCTCTCTACCAGCTTTGTGACCTTGTACAGGTTACTCAGTCAAATGATAGTACAGAGGTAGGAGGGGGAGGCCAAGTTGCAGATTGTGGAGACAAAAATGAACCAAATAAACTCCCTTCCAGCTCTAAAATGCTGTGATTCTTAGATTTTGTATTGAGTAAAGATAGCAGCAACTCCATCTCTTTTGGTTGATAATTCATTGATTAGAATGAAAAGACGTTTTAAAGGCTGATAGAAAGGAAGAATAAGAACTCATAAATTTTAAAGTCCTTCTATTTCAATTGGCTACTTACAGGCAAGGTTTTGACTTTGCCTTCTCCAAATGAGATTCGTTTGCATGGATGATTTGGAATTGAAAAGTACTCTTTACTTAGAGAGTTCTGGTTTAGACTGCTTTCATCCTGCTTCTGTTTAAGAATATAAGCTTATATTTATCTGATAGTTTTAGGGGACAATAAAATTAATTTTTTTGTGTTCCTACTATGTTCTAGGCACTCTGCATACATCTTACTTACACTTTGTGGAGAGATAGTATGGTGTACTAGAAAAAACACAGGCATTGTAGTCAAGAATGAGAATCAAATTCTGAATTTACCACTTAATAGCTGTGTGTCCTTGGTCAGATTTTTTAACTTGATTGAGTCTCAGTTTTCCCATCTGTAAGTTGGAGATATTTACATTGCTGTGACCATTAAGGATAATGTATGTAAACTACCTAGCAGATAATAAATACTTAGTTAAAAGTTAGTTATTATAATAGGCTAATGCTCATAAGATGCAAAAAAATTAATGAGCAAACATAGGCTTACACAACTGTCAGGGTAAAAACAAATACACTGGGAATCTAAGCATGGCTCTTTTGTTCCAGAATACTATATAGAAATAAAGCCCTAAATAGCGATCACTTAATTAAAACTCAGAAGAGTGTTTTGACACTTTAAAAAATGAATTATTATCTGACTGTAGCAATGTAACACTTAGGTTAACTAGCTGAAAGAGCTAGCTAGTGACTTGAGGAATGGAATCACATTTCTCCCTTTAACTCCTGGAGAAACTACTTTTCAACACAGGGGGAAATCACTTTGCATTTCCTCCACGTATGTTGTTAAATATTTTGTTTGCAAAATGCTATGTTGTTTGCTTTGCTCATTCCTGAGAGTAATCCCAGGGTTCGTTGTAATCTCTGGTCAAAAAACGATTTCTCTTGGATCCTAGTGGCAAAGAGGTAAGACTGAAGTTTAAGTGTTGATTAACTTCATATATATTGCCATGAATTCTACAAGGGCCACCGAATGTGGAAAAGTCATTGCTGTGGACTTGGTTTTACAAAACCTTTCTCCACCCCCTCTCACAGGTTCCTGTGCTTGGATTGTCCTTCAGTGGAATTAGTGCTAATCATCCACACTCCTACCTATCACAGTTCTGTGACCGTGAATATCCATTTGTTTCAAGTAATAGAGCTAACTGGTTTAGAGCAGTAGCTTTAAAACTTTTGTATATTGGAGAGAAACTCCACTATCTAACCGCAACCAATTAGAAAAATCAGGCTGTTTTTATGGATCACAAATTTTCCCAAAGGGTAGCTATAGCCTTGCTGCAACCTAGCAGTTTATTTCTGTATACTATCTTCCAGAAAACCTTGATTCATTCAGATAAAAAATGTAAATGATAGATTTTTATTAACAGCTGATCCTGTAATCTCTGGATATTTTTCGTTCAAATTGATCCAGAAACGGGGAAGAAAATTCAGAGAAAATTTTGGTTTCACAGTTAAATCACTATTTGTGTCTTATTTAAATATGAAAATCAGATAAGAAGCGGCCAAAACTTAGAGTAAGCACTAAAGCCGTCTAAAATGCAGGGTTATCACGATGAGGCATGCTGCGCATGCTCTTGTTATTGCACAACTAACTAGACTGCTTTCCCAAGCAGATGCGCCTGAGCCTTGCATGCTTTCTAGTTGAACACAGCCCACGGGTTGAAGTGGTGTCAGTACTTCCTTGTATAGTTTTCCTTGAGTCAACATGTGCAGGCATGAGTTTATTGAAAGACCTGTGCCAAGCTTCCACCTTCATAATCCATGATGTGCTTACAAGAACCTGAAACATATCAAAAGGATGGCAGGAGAAGCATTATTCCGGAGGGCTGTAAAAAAGTGAATGAACCAAGCCATTTAAGTTAATGAACGATTTGGTGGTCTCCCTTGGAACAGAGTTTGCTATATAAAACAGTTGCTCATTGTATACATTGTTGAAAGACTTCTTAGAGCATATTAAGAAGATGACCTTTGCCACTTTTTATTTATTTTTTATTTTTTGGCTGCTCAGTGCAGCATGTGGGATTTTAGTTCCCCAACCAGGGGTAGAACCTGTGCCCCCTCCAGTGGGAGTCAGGAGTCTTAACTGCTGGACTGCCAAGGAAGTCCCCAGGTTTTTTTTTCTTTAATTGAAATATACTTGTGTGTTAATTTACAGTGTTGTGTTAATTTTAGGTGTATAGCACAGTGATTCAGGTACACACACACACACACACACACTCTCTTATTCAGATTCTTTTCCCTTATGTGACACACACACACACACACACACACACACACACACACTCTTATTCAGATTCTTTTCCCTTATGTGACACACACACACACACACACTCTTATTCAGATTCTTTTCCCTTATGTGCCATGCTTAGTTGCTTTAGTCATGTCTGACTCTTTGTGACCCCATGGACCATAGCCCACCAGGCTCCTCTGTTGGTGGGATTTTTCCGGCAAGAATGCTGGAGTGGATTGCCATGCCCTCCTCCAGGAGATCTTCCCGACTCAGTGATCAAATCCACGTCTCTTGCACTGCAGGTGGATTATTTGCCTTTTGGGCCATTGGGAAGGCCCAGTTCCCTTGTAGGTTATTATAAAATATTGAGTATAGTTCCCTGTGCTATATAGTAGGTCCTTGTTGGTTATCTGTTTTATATAAAGTACTGTGTATACGTAAATCCCCAATTCCCTCCCTCTGCCACTTACTGTTTTTAAAATCTTAGGCCAGTTTTACTTCTCTATGTCTTAGTTTTCTCCTCTGTAAGACGGACATAATAAAAAACTTGCCTGATAAGTTTAATAGAATTAAATGATATATTACAGATAAAGTGTTTAACACAAAGCCTGACATTTAGGAAGCAGCTATAATTTTTCTTAGGATAGGATAGTATTTTGGAAATACATTTGGAGTTAGGATAGGGATAGTTCAATGTATTTTAGAAAATGAAAATTGATTTGTATGTTTGTGGTATATAATTTGAAAACGAACAGCCACAAGTACTCCAAGGTCCATATTATCTGACATCTAACTGTAACTCTTTAGGAGTAAGTTGAGTAAACTAAAAGCTTTACAAGAAAATAATCTTTTGGCCTACATATGTTTGTCATTCTTTTCTCAAATAACTGCTTGTCCCTTGAGTAACCAATCTCTTTTCCATTCACAAGGACTTTGGAATAGGATTTTCCACTGGTATATTACCACTCAGTTCCTTCTCAACCATTTGACATTTAGTTTTTATTCTGTTTTGAGTTTTGCTGTTGTTGTTTGTTTGTTTTTTAATTTTTATTTTTTACCCCCTAGTAAGTTGACATCAAAAAGAACCTCTTTAGGCTCGAAAAGAAGTTGAGAAGAGATTGGGTGGTGATGATTTACCAAGGTAAAATACCATTCCAAAATCTCTTCTCACGTTCATCCTTTTTGATCTCTCTGCAGAACTGTATTTGATATTGTTGACCGCTCCTTCTTGGAAACTCCTTCCCAAGCAGTCTGTTGCTTCTCTTTCGTTTCATTTCTGTTATTTTATTAACACATTCATCTCACACCTTTTCTTCCTTGCATTCACATCCAGGCCCCCAGCACTCTCCCTCTAATAAGTATCTGCCACGTCCAGGTGATTTAAACTTTTCCTTCTCCCTGACAATTGTTATTACACTGCTTACAGTTACAAATATCTTCTAGTGGAAACAAATGCTTAGCCTCCTAATTGGTCTCCCTGCCTTCAGTCACTTCTTCCTTTCAGTTCTTTTTCCACGTGGCCACTGGAACATAGCTCTGGACACATATATGCCATTACTCAAGAGCCCATTACTTTTAATTTTTAGATTATGTTTCTCAGCATGGCATATAAACTCTTAATAATCTAGTCCCAACCTGTTTTTGAAGCTTTATGTACCTCTTGTCTCATATTGATCCTGAAACATTCTCTATCCTTTCCCATTATCATTCCTTTGCTCATACTTCTGCTTTTGCCTGTGTACCCTTTTCTTCCCAGCTCTGTTGATCAGAAACTTACCCATCCTTCAAAACCCAACACAGATGCCTCCTCATTGTTGAAGGTTTTCATAATTCCTTCTTTTCCTCTTCTCACCACAACCCCCCACAACCAAAAACAAAATAATCTCTTATCTCGCATAGAATTCCACCCCTTATAAGTACTTTCTGCATTTTGCTGGTAGCTTTTGTTCATGTATTTTCTCTTCCTACTGTATTGCAATCATTTTAATGTTTTATTAATTTCATATTCCCCATAGGAACCTTTATTAACTTCCCTGTTGGCTCAGTGGTAAACAATCTGCCTGCTGATGCAGGAGATGCGAATTCCATCCCTGGGTTGGGAAGATCTCCTGGAGGAGGAAATGGCAACCCACTCCAGTATTCTTGCCTGGAAGATCCTATGGACAGAAGAGCCTGGCAAGTGCACATGGGGTAGAAAAAGAGTCAGGCTTGACTTAGTGGCTAAACAGCAACAGTTTAGAAACCTTTTTACTGTATGCGCTCTGCAAATACTTGTTGAGTGACCTTAAATACATAAGAATGACAGAGGATCATAAGGTTCCCTAGAAAACTGTCTAAAAAAGGGATTGAAACTCAATTCACTGAACATTTCTCAAGGGTCTACTGTATGCTAATTACTGAGCTTCCTGCCTCAATATACAAAAAAAGGAGAAATAAGATTATATAAATACTTTAAGATTGCAAGCACCCTAACTTCTATGGTGGTCTTCATCATGTGCCAGTTTATGGTTTTTAAACAGTAATATGACCTAGATAACAAAGAAATAATGACAATAAGGATTTCTGTTGAACCTTCCCTTTTCTATTTTTTTTTAATATTTAAAAAATTTGGTTTATACCATTCAATTTATGTCTGCGACTAAAGTACTTCCATTGAACATGTTGGTGAATGTTGAATTCCATAATATAAAAATTCCCTAATATAAACATCAATATAGCTTGATTGATGAATTGTTTTTCTAAGCACATAAGGAACTATTTCCCCTAGTCCATGGAAGATGTGTGTTGTCTCATCTAGAATGCATTCAGTCTCTATTCTTAGGCTTCAATGGAGGACATAGAGGAGAGTACCAAAGATATTGGCTAAATTATTTTCTGATTATAAACTTAACTATGCTTCTTGCAGAAAACTTGGAAAATACAGAAAACTAAAAATAAGAGCTCCACATAATTCTACAACACAGAGATGGTATCGTTAATATCCCTTCTTGTCTTTTTTTCCATTTATAGGTATAGTTTGATATCCTGCTTTTATCATGAATATTAATATAGTATTAAGAAAATACAGACAATTTAAAGGGAAACAGAAAAAGCCATAAATGTAACCATTTTACCATTTTGGGGTGTTTTTGTTGTCATTTTCTCCCTTTGCTCTGTATATGTATTATGTAAAGAATTATAATTCTATACTAGATATGCAGTTTTGTATCCTCCTCCTTGTTGTAAGCATTTTCCTGTGTAATTAAAAATAGAAAGAGGGTTCTCTTATAAGCTGAAGATGGCAGTCTTTGGTGGGGGTGGGGATTGAGCTTCTTTTCCAATAACTGGCAAAAAGACGTGCAGAAATGGTGATGGGGAGGGATGTGAATTGGAACATTTTTAAAACAAAAATATACCCCAGAGAGCTTTCTATAAAATATGCTAACCAGTCAGAAACATGGTCTGGTCTAACCTGTATTCATTGCCTGTTGTGGCCTCGGCCTTTTGAAAGATTTGATCACCATTTGTGCCTCAGTTCTCTTCTCCTATAGTATTCTTAGAATATTCCTATATTATAGGAATTAGGTCACAAATGAAGTTTACACCCAGCTTCCTTGTTGCTTGGTTAAGCAGCACCTCATTGACTAAAATGGCTTTTCTTATTCGTGATAGCCACTGAACTATTAACTGTCTTGGGTTTTCCCCAAAGTTTGCTTGATAGGGTACCACAAATACTGCTTAGGAGCGAATAATTTTTTGTATATGTACATTTTATTGACGAATAATGTACATACCAAAAAGGTACAGGAATAATTAGTGTATAGGTCAGTGAATTTTCACAAAGTGAGCACACTTGTGTAACCAGCACCTGGATCAAGAAGCAGGATAGTCCCAGAACCCCAGAAGACTACCTTGCGCCCCACAGTGAAGACCCTTTGAAGCAGCACAATTGTCAATTTTGTCTTCAGAAGAAATGACTTCTTGCAGCACGTGGTAGGAGCCCACTCACCCACAGAAACAAATCCTACACTGCATTGGAGCTAGTTAACTGTGGTTGATCCTCAGCTACACGTTATAGGGAGTTATTTCCAAGCACTTTTTGACAAAGTTTGTAAGCCAGTTCAGAATTGCCACATTTTGCTGTTAACACCCACTTTGGAGCCCTGTGGGCAAAGCAGAGCACAAGGGCTCTTTGTTATTGTTCCATTTCCTGTTCTGCCTCTTTCAGCTGTATGTACCTCTTTCTGTATATCATGACATATAATTATTGCCTGAATTTACCCCGAGGCTTGTTACAATATTGATTGCTTCCAGAAAGAAAGTTTGGTGATTTATGCCCAACTTCATGGGGGCTGTTAGGTTCAGAACCTAGACATGATTTACTTGGTTTTAATGCTTGAATGCTCAAGTTAGATACAAATCAGTGATTTTGAGTTAACCCTATTTATTTTGATCTTTTTTGAAAGAAGATGGTGCTTGAACTCACTTGGTGTGTTTGTGTTTCTCTCAGGATATCAGTCATTATCATTTCAGATAAAATGTTGAATAAGCTTAGTTAAATGCTGCCTGCAACTAAAAAGTCTTAGCCTTTGAAAAGAAAACACACCAAAATGTTAAGTGTGGTTATATCCGGTTGGTGGAGTTATAGGTGATTATTGTTCTCTTCATTATAATCTGTCTCTATTTTATGAATTTCCTAAAATGAATGTTTTATACTTATAATCAGGAAAATAATGTTATTTAAAAATCCAAAATACTCCTATAGTGTTCATAAATCCAAAAGAAAGCATTAATTATGTGACTATACCAATAGCAGAAACAAAGCATACCTAATGATAGAAATGATTTATAGACTATTATTAGAATTTAAAGAAGAATTACTTTGGTTTTTTGAATATATCTAGCTCAGAAAATTATTAGCATGGTCCTTTTTTGTTAATACTAACTGATTTTTCCATATGTAAAATAAGCCTTGAACACTAAAGAACTTTAAAGACTAACTTTTGCAATTTATAATATAGAATGTTTCTCTTCTCTTTACCCTTTGTATTACGATTGATATTTTGATATTTTTCCTTTCCCCCTTTTTATACATACCTTACCTTTCTTGTTTTTTTTGTCTGTTTCTTTTCCATAAGAGGCCTGCTTGCCCTCACAAGCCCTCTTCAATATCTTTTCTGTACAATACTTTTAAAATTAATGCTAAATTTAATAGCTTAATATGAAGAATCCAATATATTGGCAGTTTTCACCCACGACACACTTGAGTTCATCTGATGACAATTTGTTGTTCAGTCACTCAGTCATGTCCAACTATTTGTGACCCCATGGGCTGCAGCACCCCAGGCCTTGTCGTTCACTATCTCCTGGAGTTTGCTCAAATTCACATCCATTGAGTCAGTGATGCCATCCAACCATTTCATCCTCTGTCATTCCCTTCCCTTCTGCCTTCAATCTTTCCCAGCATCAGGGTCTTTTCCAGTGAGTCAGCTCTTCGCATCAGGTAGCCAAAGTATTGGAGCCTAAGTCTCAGCACCAGTCCTTCTAATGAATATTCAGGGTTGATTTACTTTAGGATGGACTGGTTTGATCTCCTTGCAGTCCAAGGGACTCTCAAGAGTCTTCTGCAACACCACAGTTCAAAAGCATCAATCTTTGGTGTTCAGCCCTCTTTATGGTCCAACTCTCACATCCATACATGACTACTGGAAAAACCATAGCTTTGACTATATGGACCTTTGTCAGCAAAGTGATGTCTCTGCTTTTTAATATGCTGCCTAGGTTTGTCATAGCTTTTCTTTCAAAGAGTGTCTTTTAATTTCATGGCTGCAGTCACCATTCATAGTGATTTTGGAGCCCAGTAAAATAAAGTAAAATAAAACTGTTTCCATTGTTTCCCCATCTATTTGCCATGAAGTGATGGGACCAGATGCCATGATCTTAGTTTTTTGAAAGCTGCATTTTAAGCCAGCTTATTCACTCTTCCTCTTTCACCTTCATCAAGAGGCTCTTTAATTCATCTTCACTTTCTGCCATAAGAATGGTGTCATCTGCACATCTGAGGTTATTGATATTTCTCCCTGCAGTCTTAATTCCAGCTTGTGCTTCATCCAGCCCGGCATTTCACGTGATGTACTCTGCATAGAGGTTAAATAAGCAGGATGACAGTATAAAACCTTGATGTACTCCTTTTCCAATTTTGAACCAGTCCATTGTTCCATANTATTGATATTTCTCCCTGCAGTCTTAATTCCAGCTTGTGCTTCATCCAGCCCGGCATTTCACGTGATGTACTCTGCATAGAGGTTAAATAAGCAGGATGACAGTATAAAACCTTGATGTACTCCTTTTCCAATTTTGAACCAGTCCATTGTTCCATATCTGGTTCTAACCGTTGCTTCTTGACCTGCATACAGATTTCTCAGGAGGCAGGTAAGATGGTCTGGTATTCCCATCTCTTTAAGAATTTTCCAGTTTATTGTGATCCACACAGTCAAAGGCTTCAGCATAGTGAATGAAGCAGAAGTAGATGCTTTTCTGGAACTCTCTTGCTTTTTCTATGATCCAATGAATGTTGGCAATATGATCTCTGGTTCCTCTGCTTTTTCTAAATCTAGCTTGTACATCTGGGAGTTCTCGGTTCATGTACTGTTGAAGCCTGGCTTGGAGAATTTTGAACATGACCTTGCTAGCATGTGAGATGAGTGCAATTGTGCAGTAGTTTGAACATTCTTTGGCATTGGAACAAAAACTGACCTTTTCCAGTCCTGTGGCCGCTGCTGAGTTTTCCAAATTTGCTGGCTTATTGAGTGCAGCACTTTCACAGCATCATCTTTTAGGATTTGAAATAGCTCAACTGGAATTCCATTACCTCCACTAGCTTTGTTCGTAATCATGCTTCCTAAGGCCCACTGCACTTTGCACTCCAGGATGTCTGGCTCTAGGTGAGTGATCACACTATCTTAGTTATCTGGTGGCTCAAATCATGAACTCATTATGGCAAAATTCAGACTTAAATTGAAGAAATAGGGAAAACCACTAGGCCATTCAGGTATGACCTAAATCAAATCCCTTACGATTATACAGTGAAAGTGACAAATAGATTCAAGGGATTAGATCTGATAGACAGAGTTCCTGAAGAACTGTGGACGGACGAAGTTTGTAACGTTGTCCAGGAGGCACTGATGACTTAGCTTTTGTCATTCTAGAAAAGAGGAAGAAACTTTATGAGAATAAGAACAAAGGAGAATCATGGTATTCTTATTTTACAGTTTATTAATGATGTGCAGAACATACAGGCTCGATCAAAATTGTATTTAACACATCATTAAAATTGAATTACAGATCTTCCTCGACTTATGATGGAGTTACATCCTGATAAACCCGTCATAAATGGAAAATATCATAAGTCAAAAATGCATTTAATACACCTAACCTACCGAACATGATAGCATGTTCTTTAATATGCTCAGAACATTTATATTAGCCTACAGTTGTGCAAAATCATCTAACACAAAGCCTGTTTGATAATAAAGTGTTGATTATCTCATGTGATTTATCGAACACTGTACTGAAAGTGAAAAACAGAATTATTGTATGGGTGCACAGTGGTGGTAAGTATATTAGTTGTTTACTTTCGTGGTCATATGGCTGACTGCTGCTGCTCAGTGTCTCGAGAGGATCCTACCACTCATAAGTCACACCATCATAAGTTGGGAACCTTCTGTACTTGTTTTTGGGGGACTTCCCAGGTGGCGCAGTGGTAAAGAATCTGCCTGCCAGTGCAAGAGATGCAAGAAATGCTGGTTTGATCCCTGAGTTAGGAATATCCCTTGGAATAGGAAATGGCAACCTGTTGCAGCATTCTTGCCTGGAAAAAAATCCTATGGACAGACGGGCTTGTGGACTACAGTCCATGAGATTGCAAAGAGTCAGACACAAGTGAGCATGCATGCATTTGTTTTTTAAATTGGTGTTTCCTTTGAAATAATACTTTGCTATGCACAGGTTGGTGGTTTCACAAGAAACTGTCAAATTCAAGGGTCGCTGTTATACCACTTTTCCTCTTAGGATACATTTTGTGTCCTACTTTTCTACATGCTTCTTTTGCCTTTCATAGCTCAATCAATTCTACCTTAGATATAGTCTCTCTCTCTCTTGCTTTCGCTTTTATTCTGTCTTGCTGAGTCCCATTTTTACAAAAAAAATTTGAGCTTCTTTCTATGTGATGCCATTTCTTTTGAAGTGAAATTAGCCATAAAGAAGCCAGTGCTGTCAATATCTTAACAACATTAAATGTGTCCATAACTAACTCCCACAGTCTACAGAAACTTCCCATCAACCATGTAATCCTCCTGATTAAATATGCATTTTCCTTATGTCCCAGCATTTAAAATATTTTAAATGGTTTGGGTTTTTTGTATGCTTGCTTAAGTATTTCTGAGATTTTTTTTAATGAGAAGTTTTATTATAAATTTGAGTTAAGTAATAATTTATATTTGCTTTGAAGTTTTTAGTCCTCAAAGCATTTCACATGGAAATAATCTGGGGGTTAATTTGGGAGCTTAAACTCTGTTTACCAACATTACTATGGGAAAACCTATTGTCTCTAGTTCCAAACAATCATTTGCAGATGAATTTTTGAAACGCAACCCATCAGTGTTTCTGTTGTGGTTTTTGTTCATAATGATAGCTCCATTAAATATAGTTTATTAGGTTCTCCCTAATCATGCTAATTTAGAGAGATTTCTCTACTTAATCAGTTTCTTTGTGATGTTGACCAAAGCACTACCTCACCTTTTACATGTGTTTTACCTTAAGGAATCTCCATTTTGTTTTCCTAACCTATGATCATCTCGGAAGTTGGCTTATTTTAATAGCATTTGTAATGTTCCCAAAAGTTTCAAGAATGTAATTTTGATTTGTGGCTTGCTGCTGCTGCTGCTAATTCACTTCAGTCATGTCTGACTCTGTGCGACCCCATATACGGCAGCCTACCAGGCTCCGCCGTCCCTGGGATTCTCCAGGCAAGAACACTGGAGTGGGTTGCCATTTCCTTCTCCAATGTGTGAAAGTGAAGTCACTGAATCGTGTCCAACTCTCAGCGACCCCATGAACTGCAGCCAACCAGGCTCCTCCGTCCATGGGATTTTCCAGGCAAGAGTACTGGAGTGGCGTGCCATTGCCTTCTCCAATTTGTGGCTTGGCCATTAACAGATTTCCAAGTCATTTTTGATTTTAGAGGATTTCAACAGTCATTCAGATGAAGGCTAAAAAAGTGTGATTATATTGAGTAGGGTTTTCATTAGTAAATATACACAAGCAACCTATATTTAACAGAATTCCAAAGTGCTTTGAGTTATAGGAATGCTTCAGAGTTTTGCTTCCCACCACCATAATTTCATCTTGGCAAGAGAGCAGGATGTGTAAAAGAAACGGAAACTGGCCAGTGCAAAAGCATCAGTCACCTCCTCCCTTGCCCTAGACCTCCACCCTCCACCTACTTTGCTGCTGCTGTCTGGCTGATGTCTTTTGGTTGAACTGGCAATCAAGACAAGGAAATTGACTTACTTTGACTAATGTAATTTAAAGCTAAGAGATTACCCTTTGTTAGCAAGGAAAGATACATGATTACTCTTTTTTTATTTCAGTCTATTGTACTAGAGGTGAAAGTGTTCTCTTTGAAATTGAGAGATAGCATATTGCAATGGAAAAACAGATGTCCTTGAGTCAGACTGCTCTTTTTGAATTCCAGCCCTACTAATTAATATACATGTAGTCTTGGGCAAGTTTTTGACCTGGACTTCATTTATCTTGATTTATATAAAGGAGGGGTAATTAATGCCCACTTCCTGTGATATTGTAAATAAAGTATTTGGCCTGAGGTAGGTGTTTTGTGACTGTTAGTTCTCTTGAACCTTTTGTTGACAGTTTTTCAACTTTGATTATTACAACTGTTCACTACCTCATTTTGAAATAAGTAATTGCTTTATATGTAGAAGTAGGAAAAAAATGTGGCATCTAAATTGCTATTTTTCTGGCAGTTTTTGAGAAATGCAGGTAGAAATCACATAATCAAGAAACTGAAACAGGGGAGAAACTGTCCTTCTCCCCTGTGTATTTCCATTTTAAGCAGCAGCAGGACCTGAAAATCAAGATGTTAAGCTCTAACAATAGAAATGTCTTTGAACCTTTTGAGGGCTGAGTGGTCCAAAGATCCGGAACTAAGGAATGAGGTAGATTTTGACTTAAATCTCAGATCTATCATGTAATAGCTTTGTGACCTTAACCACATTATTGTCTATAACAGGAGTCCACAACCTCTGGGATCTAATGCCTAATGATCTGAGGTGGAGCTGATGTAATAATAATAAATTAATAATTTCTATTAATAAAGTGCACAATAAATGTAATGCACTTGAACCATCCTGAAACTATCCTCGCACCAACCCCAGTCCCTGGATAAATTGTTTTCCGTGAAACTGGTGCCTGGTCTCAAAATGGTTGGAGATCACTGCTCTATAAGACTCATCTGTTGAACGGGAGATGATAGTTGTACCTGTTTCATAGGGTTATTATGAGGGATAAACTAGACAATATATAATACACTTAGTACATAGCCTTGTTCATTAAAAAATAGCTTAACCACCTCCTTATCCTCATGTATAGCCCTGTCTTGGAGACTGGCAATATATGTCTCTGCAGGACTTCTCAAAAGTCTAGATGAGTCTAAAACAGTTTAACTTTGTCTAATGCATTATTTTCTAAACTTATTTATCTATAGAATGCTTTTCGTTTCAGGATACTAAACATCTGAAACATAATTTGGAAAACACTGACTACCAAGCACTTGATATCTTCTTTCCTCTCTTTCCTTCTCTCCCCCTCCCCCTGCCCCTGTCTTTCCGTGTCTCTCTTAGACTGACCTCATACTTTAACTGTACCAAAGTCCTATCAGTGTCAAGGAGTGACTACACCAGTTATCTCACTATGATAAGAAAGAATGTTTTCAGCTGTGATGACAAACATTTATGTTTCTTGGTACTAATATGGTACCTTTTATATCAAGTTAATGTAACTTCATAGTTCCACAGGTTTATTCTCCTGATTGACTTGCAGAAACAACTTATTGTGAAAGAATAAAAACAAATGAGACAGGTTTGTGTTTGTTTTTATAAATTAGTGTATGGGCCTAACTTAGCTTAGCCTTTGCAATAATTAATACAGGAGGAAATTTAATATTCTCAATTAGCAGAGTATTCTTATTTATGAATTTTTTATACTAAATGGTACCACAATTTCTGTAGAGGCATACCAAATTCTCTTTTTCTCTGATTCAGATACCTAGTAGAATACTAATTTAACGTCTGTAACTTTTGCCTGCGTAGGTTCTCGTGGCAGGATCAAAATGAATACCTTATCTCTCAACATAATGCTCTTTCTGATTTTAATGATTAATGCAATTTCCAATCTAATTCTCCTGTTATAAACTGTACGTGAAGAGAAGACACACAAAAAGAGGTTCCAATTGCAGCAAAAGTTTGAACACCTCTTTATGACCAGCCTTGTGACTGGATACTGTAGTAGGAGAATAGTAACAGGAAGCAGGTGAAGATAAACAATGACCTGGTCCTTACCATCTAGGTTACATTTTCAGCCTGTGTTGCCCATTTTTTTGGCTAATAGTGATATTTATGTTTGGCATTCAAATATCAATAAAGGTAGGGCTTTTTGTTGTTGAGTCACTCAGTCATGTCTGACTCTTTGCAATGTTATGGACTGCAGCACGCCAGGCTTCCCTGTCCTTCACCATCTCCCAGAGCTCGCTCAAACTCATGTCCATTGAGTCGGTGATGCCATCCAACCATCCTTTCCTCTGTCCTCTCCTTCTCCCCCTGCACTCTGTCTTTCTCAGTTTCAGAGTCTTTTCCAATAAGTTGGATCTTTGACTCAGGTGGCCAAAGTATTGGAGCTTCAGCTTCAACATCAGTCCTTCCAATGAATATTCAGGCCTGATTTCCTTTAGGGTGAACTGATTGGATCTCCTTGCAATCCAAGGGACTCTCAAGAGTCTTCAACACCACAGTTGGAAAGCATCAGTTCCTCAGTGCTTAGTCTTCTTTATGATCCAACTCTTACATCCATACATGACTACTGGAAAAACCATAGCTTTGGCTATACAGACCCTTATAGGCAAAGTAATGTCTCTGCTCTTTAATACGCTGTCTAGGTTGGTTGTATCTTTTCTTCCAAGGAGCAAGCGTCTTTTAATTTCATGGCTGCAGTCACTAGGGCTTTTAGATCAACACAAAAATGTCACTCTAGAGTCTGGCCATATTTAAGGTTCCGAGTACATTTTCCTTTCATACATTCTTGTACTAATTTCACATGGTCTGGAAATTTGAGGGTTAATGGCAAGTGATGGAGGCCATATCTGAATTTTATTTTATGCCTAGGCTATGGCCTCCTTTTGTGGTCATCCCATCCCCCACCCAATACAGTAGTAATTTATTCAGTGGAATTCTCCTTCTCAAGGTCTCATACTACAAGAAAACAGAATCAATGACTACAAGGAGAAAAGAGCATTATAGTTTTCTAACATTTGTTTGTATAAGTTTTCTTTCCTTGAAACCCTAAATCTCCTGTTTAACCTTTTTTTTTAAACTGCTCAATAAAGATCAGGTTATTATTAACCTGTGAGATATATATATAGTGTCAGTAATTCCTTTACCTTGAGCCATTAAATATTCTTATCAGATTCTGAATAGTTCTGGATATTGTGTAGTTTATTATTCCAAAGGATTGAATACATTGATGCTATGGAGTTTACTGACTAGCATTCCTCTGGCAAACAGTAATAAATAGCAACAACAAATGTTGAATTGGTTTCTTGAAATCTTACCTCCCCCAGACAAAAACTGTAGCAATAGAAAACTTTAGCATAAACATTTTAATGTGATCACAGAATACCCTTTTAACCAAATAACATACATACTAGAATTTATGCCTGGTCTGGCAATAGCATATCTTATTATTTTCTGTTCCTCAGTATCCACACAAATTTAAGGTGGTATAAATACTCAACCTGTTCCAATACTTCAAGACCTTTTAAGTCCTCTTCACTTCCTCATAAGTGCCCAAATAACCAATCTCCTAGTGAACCGGGATGGCTGACTGGGTTCTAACTCTGTCTCTTATACAC
>SJYA01003883.1:1181764-1199456 GCA_006410615.1 Neotragus moschatus | reverse complement strand
TCTCCTAGTGAACCGGGATGGTTGACTGGGTTCTAACTTGAATTTGGCACTAGAATGTTATCTGTCCAGCTCCTGAATGCAATTATGAAACTATAGCGAACTCAAACCCCAGGATGGGGAGGGATTATTGCGACCATTAGTACTGCTCTGGCTGTATGTTGATTTCAGTGGAATCAGCACTGAAGCAGTAACCATCACACTAAACCCAAGATCTGCAGAGTAGGATTCGTATTTAATTTGTTACTTCTTATAGATATGTCCTTGCTGTAGGCAGACGTGTCTTGAAGATATGCCATTGTTGAATGTAGGAAGGTGATGCATCCTAGACTGTTCACACAATTATCTTTAATGATGAATTTGTTTTCAGATTCAATCAACATTCAAATTGTCACTAAATACAGCATTCTTAAATTGCATTCATCAAACATTTGACATGTGTTATGTGCCAGGCACTCTGTTAGATATTGTAGTTTCAGTGATGAAAAACCCAGTCCCTAATGTGAAAGAGTCCATAATTTAGTGAAACTCAGGTAAACTAGATAACCTCAAGGAAGCCTGCACTGGGCAGTGCAAAACCTGACTATCTAGTGAGTCAGGATCTTATGAAAGGAGGCTGAACTTTATTTTGTAGGTGAATGAAGCTGCAGAGCTTTGTGAAGTCTGGTTAGGGATCTTTGGCAAAGAACTCTTTAAGAGCCTTTGGCAAAGGAATTATGTGAACATTTTTCCCATTTAGAAAAATTTATCCGGTAGCCATGAGGGGACTGAATTGAAGGACTGAGACTGGTAGCTTGGAAACTAGCTAGCAGGTTGTTGCAGTGGTTTAGGTGGCACTAGTGGAAGGAGATCCAGCCAGTCCATCCTAAAGGAGCTCAGTCTCGGGTGTTCATTGGAGGGACTGATGTTGAAGCTGAAACTCCAATACTTTGGCCACCTGATGAGAAGAGCTGACTCATTTGAAAAGACCCTGATGCTGGGAAACATTGAGGGCAGGAGGAGAAGGGGACCACAGAGGATGAGATGGTTGGATGGCATCACCGACTCAATAGACATGGGTTTGGGTGGACTCCGGGAGTTAGTGATGGACAGGGAGGCCTGGCGTGCTGCCGTTCATGGGGTCTCAAAGAGTCAGACATGACTGAGCGACTGAACTGAACTGAACTGGACTGAAGTGGTAAAGAAACCACCAGCCAGTGCAGGAGATGTAAGAAATGCAAGTTTGATTCCTGGGTCAGGAAGATTCCCTGGAGGAGGGAATGGCAAGCTACTCCAATATTCTTGCCTGGAGAATCCCATGGACAGAGGACCCTGGTGGGCTCTAGTCCATGGGGTTGCAAAGAGTTGGACACAACTGGAGTGACTTAGCACAGCACAGTGATTTAGGTGAGACACAATGGTGATAATGGAGCTGTGTTAGAAAAAAAAATGGACCTGTTTCTAATGTGGCTGATTTTCTAACTTCTCTCTATGAAGTACTTACTGATAAAATAAGTCTATTGGCAAAGTCTTTCTATGCAGAGTCAAGGATTGGCATTGTTCTAGCTGAGTGACTGGACCACTGTCTTGAAATTCCTTGGCCATAACATCAGTCAAGTTATAACCAAACTTCAGCCAATATTTCTAAAAGTATGGGTCACAGACTACATGCAGTCAGTGAACCCACAGAACTTGTTAAACTGCAGTTTCCCAAGCCTCACCCCAGACATACTGAATTAAGGAATGGGGCCCAGGGATTTCAACGTTTTAACAAGTTTCCCAGGTAATCTCATGGATGTTAAAGTTTGAGGATCATTAATCTAGTCCCATAGTTTTCAAAATATGATCTCGGAGCACTGTTCCCTGTGATTCTTTCAGGGAACCGTGAGGTCAAAACTATTTTCATAATACTATGTAGACATTATTTGCAGAATTCACTGTGTTGACATTTACATGGATGGTTTAAAAGCAGTGGTGGGTAAAAGCTGCTGGCACCTTAGCACCAATTAAGAAAGAAGCAGCAAACTATATTGTATATATTCTATGCATTTGCAGTAAAAAGAAATGCTGGTTTCACTTAGGACTGTTCTTGATGTAACAGTAAGAATAATTACTTTTTTTGAATCTCTACACAACTTTTTTTTTTTCTTTTTTTGCCTATTCTGTGTGGTGACAATGGGAAGTAGTTACAAAGCACTCATATGACTGAGTTGTAAGCCAAACTAGCTGTTATCTCCAAACAACTGCTTTTTAATCTGCAAGAACCACCGACAAACAATAGTTATGCAGCCTGGGGTATTTGGAAGACCTTTTGTCAAAAATGAACTAAGTGATCTGTCCTTTGTATGCCAAGTCGCTTCAATCCTGTCCAACTCTTTGTGACTCTATGGACTGTAGCCTCCCAGGCTCCTCTGCCCATGGGATTTTTCAGGCAAGAGTACTGGAGTGGTTAGCCACACCCTCCTCCAGGGGATCTTCCTGACCCAGGGATCAAACCTGTGGCTCTTGCAGCTCCTGCATTGCAGGAGATTCTTTACCGCTGAGCCACCAGGGAAGCCCTTTCAAAGAAAACAAATAACAGCATTTGCTGCTAATGATAAAATTTAAATGTTCAAGCAAAAATTAGGATTTTGGAAAACTTTTACCTACCAGATGAGCTTGACAGTTTCTAAAACTTAGATTTTTCCAGTGAAAACTGTAGCAATATTAACAACCAAGATTTTTTTTTTTGTATAATCTTGAAATGAGTCATCATTTTTAAAATCTGCATAATTCAGTGAATCAGTATTCTCCAGATGACCAATGCATGGTGTCACAAAACCATGCATAGATAAAGGATCCATTCAGTATATTAGATCAATGGATTTTCATTTAGCTAAGTAGAAAGAATTGATTGATAGGATTTCAAATTCTCCCTTGCACCTAATATTTAAGAAACTACCACTTATTGAGTTTTGTTGTAACATAAAAGAAGAATATGTACAATTATTTGAAAATGCTATTAAAACACTCTTCAATCTTCTGATTACATATTTGTGTGAGTACAGATTTACCTTCATATATTTCAACCAGAAAAGCAGGTCCAATGCAGAAGCAGGTATGAAGATCCAACTGTCTTCTGTTGTCTGACATTAAAGAGGTTTTCACAAATGAAAATGCCACTCATGACATTTTTTGGAAAAATAGTTATTTTTAATAAAAATGTTAATTACATTAGTATATATTTATAGCTGGTATATATGAATGAATAAATATTTCTAAAATTCCTGTTAATTTCTAATATGGTTTATATGAATAGAAATAATCTACATAAACAAAAGTTCTTTGGAGAGTTTAATGGAATCCTAAATCCAGAAATTTACAGAAATGCTGACCTAGCCCTTGGGTTCTTAACAATGTGCTAAACATTACCACTTGTGGAAATCAGGATAGGCCTGGCAGGACTAGGTTTTTTTTAATAAGAATCCTAAAAATTGTTTACCTGTGAATATGGTATCAAAAAATTATGCATCTGTGACCTTTTGAACAGTATTGTTTCTAATTTTCTAGTGCCTTTAATATGCTATTTCCTGAAAGTTCCAGCTGCCTGAAATTTTTTGGTGCCATATCGAATCTGTTACCTATTCTCTAAAGTATTATTACCTTCAAAATCTTACAGCAGAAGTACTTGGGGATACAGGGCAGAAAGAAAGTCAACTTGTTGAACTACCCATGGCTGTGTGCCTCTGTTTCACTTGTTGGCTTAAAAGGATGATAATAATAAAAGATGATTTTGGTCATCTTCACTGCCACCACCCTTCCCTCGAAAAGATGATTTGTAACAGTGCAAAAAGTTAAGAACCATGGCTTTAACCAACAGGCAACCTGTACTAAAACCTGTTTCATATTCTGCAATAGACTAGAATTTACCTAAAGCCTAGTTAGGAGTGTCCATCTGTCCTAAGTCACTTCAGTCGTGACTGACTCTTTGTGACCCTATGGATTATAGCCCACCAGGGTCCTCTGTCCATGGGATTCTCCAGGCAAGAATACTGGAGTGGCTTGCCATTCCCTCCTCCAGGGGATCTTCCTGATCGAGGGAGCAAACCAGTGCCTCCCTGCATTCCTGCAAGAGCTTCTGCGGTTCCTGCCTTTCAGGTGAATTCTTTACCTCTAAGCCACAGGGGAAGCCGCATAACACATTAAAGGGATGTGCAGTACTGGTTTGTCCGGTTCCCAGTAAACCACAGACATATATTTCCAGATACTTTTAAGAAAGCACTTATATATTTGTTTGTTGAGATGCAATGATAAAAGCTAATTTTTTTTAATTGAGAGCTGCTATGAAGCAGTCAATTGAAGAAACTAAATTTGGTTTGTTGGTAACTGGTAGTAACCAGAAGTGAGCAAAAAACAAGTTGTCACAAAACAGGAATTTGCATAAAGAGAGGTTAGTTTGGCTTAAAAGTTCAGATAAATTTTTTTACTCATTAAAAAAAAATTCCACTTAGGACAGCTTGGTTTGGGGAGCTTTGGTATCCCTCTTTGAAGTACATTGACCTTCCCCAGTTGTCCAAAGAGTTTGGGCTATAGGGAAGGAAACTGGGAAACTGAGCCTTTAAAAGCCACTTGGTGAGGACTTCCCTGGTGGTGCAGTGGTTGAGACTGTGCTTCCACTGGAAGGGGGCAGGTTCAAGGCCTGGTTAGTGAACTAAGGTCCCAAATGCCATGGTGGTGTGGGCCAAAAACAAGGCTACTGTGGACAAATGAATATTTAAGAGGTTCACTTGAATTGGTTCCAGATTTTCTAAAGGAGGAAATGTTTGTTAGAAAATTATGTTGAAATTCACCACACCTAGATCTTGTTCATTCCATATACAAGTGAATTCAGAAGCGTTGACCCCATTGTATCATCAGAATGAATGTGAGCTTAGTTTTTTAACAACTACTTTGGCTTTCAGTTGCCCTTATTATTTGTAAGTTACTCATTGTGAAGATTTCTTTTCTAATATTAAAAGTGAAAAACTTGTTGAAAGAGATATTAGAACAGCTTTCCTCACGTCCTTGTATTTTGTATTTGAATGCCAAGATGCTGTAAGTATGTTATCATTATGCTTAGGATATTTCATATTTTATAAAATATTTTAGAGTTCATTTTACATTTTGACACATTAATATTAAAGTGTGTGAGGAAAAGATCCTGAAGCACAGAGCTCACTACATAGTTTGTATTTGACAAATAATTAATTCAATGAGTTTGTCTGTGTTCACAAATAAATAAGATTAGACCCAGACCATAATATCATTGGAGATACTGGAGAAGAAAATGACAACCCATTCCAGTATTCTCGCCTGGAGAATCCCATGGACAGAGGAGCCTGGTGGGTTACAGTCCATGGAGTCACAAAAGAGTTAGACATGACTGAGGCAAATGAAGCAAGCATAATATCATTGGGCTCCCTAGTGGTGCACGGGTAAAGAATCCTGTCAATGCAGGAGACGTGGGTTCAATCCCTGGGTTGGGAAGATCCCCTGGAGAAGGGAATGGCTACCCACTCCAGTGTTCTTGCCTGGGAGATCCCATGGACAGAGGAGCCTTGCAGGCTACAGTCCGTGGGGCCACAAAAGCATCAAACATGACTCAGTGACTAAACAACAACAATAGTTTTGTTAGTTTTTTGAAAGAAATGAATGAGATTGGTCACTAGCAGGATCCTAGTGTCAAATTTCCATATATTATGAATAATGACTATGAAGTGTTTTTTGCCAGTAGTGATGAGGATGCCAATTATAATTGAATGATGTTTTAATTGAATGATATTCAGTAACAGTAGTAAGAGTTGCTGCAGCCTATTTTATTACGTTCGTTCCCAAGATAAGTACATGTCAAAACCTTTATTCATTGTTTTTTTTCCTCAAACTTTAAACTTTTTCTTTTGCGTTGGGGTGTGACCAGTTAACACTACTAGTAAAGGATGCACCTGTAAGTATAAGAGACTTGGGTTTGAGATGTTGGTTCAATCCCTAAGTTGGGAAGATTCCTTGGAGTAGGAAATGGCAATCTACTCCAGTATTCTTGCCTGGAAAATTCCACGGACAGGGGAGCTTAGCAGGTTAAACTCCATGGAGCCGAAAAGAGTTGGACACAACTGAGCACACACACATATAGCCAATTAACAATGTTATGGTAGTTTTAGGTGAGCAGCGAAGGGACTCAGCCATACATATACATGTATCCATTATTCATTGTTGAACATTTGAGATTAGAGTCTAAATTTTCTCTTATGCTAAATTATCGTCTATTCCTAATCTGTCTCTTCTCCCAAAATACCCTAGATAGCAGAGTGAAAATGTGACAAACTTGAGCCACATCATGTTATTAATGGTTTTTAAGTGGGAAGTTCAAGGATTCCCTATAGAATTGAGTAACTGCTACATTTTGTCTATCAAGATAAGTGTCGAAGTTCTGCTGGACCCGGGAACGTGTATTTAAGCAACAAGGGTTCAGATTAGCTATTCTTGACCATTAAATTGTTGACTATAAAGTGATGTTAACACACTAGAATTGTAAACATGACAGCTTTTCCTTTTTGCTTTTCAACTCTGAAAATTTATCAGAGACAAAGCATTAAAATTTATAAATAAATCCTGAAACAAAGTGCAGATTTAGAGAGATTTAAATCCTGAAATGACAGCTGTTCTGTGATCATCAGGGTTTATGCCATTAACGTTTGTTCTCCAGTTAATGATCAGTTTTCTTCATATGACACTTTTAGTCTATTAAATATTTTCCTTTTGGCAGGGAAGAGGGTGCTATGATTTTTGGAAAAACAATGAAATTAATAAATAGCTGGTTTGAAAATTCCATAAAGGTAGCAGGAGAAAGTTTCTTATTCCTTTGCCAGAATTGATGTTAGAAGCTTTAGTACAGCCCTGTCTCCTTCAGGCAAAAGCTGCAACCCAGTGGTGTGATTCCCACTTCAAAGTTATTTTTGCCACATTATACTTCTTTCCTCCCTCAAACTCTAGTCCATTTCTGGTTTCCAATTTTTAAATAAAGAGTTCTACTAAGTTCAGAAATTTTAAAACAAGTATAGATTGTTATATTACAAATTACTGGACATTGAAAGAAAATAGTCTTTTTTATGGAGGAAGCAATTCTACTAACCCAGTATCAGTTCAGAATGCAGTTTGGAAATTATTGTTTTCTACTACTGACCATTAAAATGGATATGTACAATTCATTTTTCAGGCTTAGTTCATATTCCTAATGGTGAAAGAGGCTAATATACAGGAGACATCTGCAAATGCCTAGAGGGCAAGGACTATATTTTATTCCTTTCTGTGGCCCCAAGGCCACATAGTGTCTATCATGTGTGTAAATACTTACAAAATACTTAATGAGTTTTGAGGTATTATCTTCTGTATAAGTGATCCACTAGAAGATTAACTGAACCATAGCCTTGATCTTTTTAACACTATGTTGTAATTAGCTGAGCTGTGCAACCCATATTTGGCTTCCTAGGCTTGGTCCTTTCTAAAGGAGATAGTTGTTATAGCAAAGTTGTTGGATAGAAAAGTGGAACGCTTGACAACTTGTTTAAGAATATGTATTAGTGCACTAACATTGGTTTGAAATACAAATGTAAGAATGGTTTAAGGAAATAATAATATTAAAGATTGTGTTAAAAATATTTGCATGTAATATGTTATTGTACTGCTATGAGAGAATGAACTGATATGCAAAATTCTACAGCATAAGAAACATAGAGTCAATGATATAGGTTAGTAATAAATGACTAACTTTTTATAGAGAATATGCTGTGTGAGACTTTAAAAAAATCACTTACAAAGTTATTAATTTTAATTTGAGAGGTTTGGAATTAGCTGACACATAATAACAGCCTCCTGTATCTCCAGTATTTTCAAGACAAGAAGAAAGCTTAAGGGAGAAAAAGACTTGGTATGCCTGCTGTGGCAAGACACACACAGACTCATTCACACATCCCAGTCAGAAAAAGGTGTTTTTTTTTTTTTTCTTTTCCACAAAAAGAAGTCTGACTGTTCTTCTCTGAAGTTTTAGGGTACATGTTCTTTGGTTTTTAACAGAGTAGCAAGTAGGAAAACAAATTTAACTTGGCTGTACATGAACTTTGACATTTTAAAGTAAGTATGAAAAAGTGAAAAGAATAAGCAAAGTATTAATGATTTTGTTATAATTGTATTCTACATGTATTTAAGTTTTGACTCTATAATGTCCAGTGGTGCACTGGAGTTTTCTGACTCAGCCAATTGTACCCATATTTTCCTCACTCCACATTTTTATGGCCATTGTTGTTGTTTGTTGTTTAGTCAATAAGTCATGTCTGATTCTTTTGTGACCCCATGGGCCCATCAGGTTCCTCTGTCCGTGAGATTTCCCAGGCAAGCATCCTGGAGTAATTTGCCATTTCCTTCTCCAGGGGATCTTCTTGACCCAGGGATTGAACTCGCGTCTTCTGCTTGGCAGGCAGATTCCTTACCACTGGAGCCACCAGGGAAGCCACTTATATGGCCATGGGAATAATATTTATGACATGGAAATTGGCACACACTACAAATCAAGGCTTTTTCCATCTCCCTTAAGAGCCAGTCATTAAATCTTACCACTCCCTCCTCCCAATGTACCTATTTAATTTTCATTTTTACTGTCAAATAATAGCTTTAGGTTTCACTGAAGATAGAGAACTGATGTAGAATGATGGTGAAGAGCAGGGGCAGAGAAGCCAAACTGCCTGGGTTCAGATACATGTATTGATGTATTAGCTTGTGTTATCCTAGGCAAGTTAGTCAGTCTTATCTCTAATGGGATAATAGCAATGCCTACCTTGTAGGGTTGATATAAGGATTAAATATATTAATGCAGGTAAAACACTTAGAATAAAGTCTAGTTTATAGATCTTACCTGGCAACTTTAATTATCCAGAAAGCAGCCAGGATTCAGGAAGTAAACAAAAATATCACTGAGCAACCAGTCTAAATATCAGAGAGTACTTGCCCCAAACCCCTCAAGTTCTCTCTGGAAGCCTGTTTCACTCTTTGCTTAGATCCAAGCTTGATTGACTTTTCAGAGCTGACAGTAGATTAGAGGTATAAAATTAGAAAGAGTGAAAAAGACAAGCTCTCTCCCCCAAAGAAATTTACCCAAAGTGAGAGCTCATAAATGAGTCAGACTGGATGATCTCTAAAGTTGATTCTAGCTCCCCAAATCTGTGACTTTGCTGGAAAATCATAACAGTTTAGGGACAGTTTATTAGTGACATAACAGTTTAGTACTGCTGCTAAGTCACTTCAGTCGTGTCCGACTCTGTGCGACCCCATAGATGGCAGCCCACCAGGCGCCTCTGTCCCTAGGATTCTCCAGGCAAGAAACTGGAGTGGGTTGCCATTTCCTTCTCCAGTGCAGGAAAGTGAAAAGTCAAAGTGAAGTCACTGAGTCATGTCCGACTCTTAGTGACCCCATGGACTGCAGCCCACCAGGCTCCTCCATCCATGGGATTTTCCAAGCAAGAGTACTGGAGTGAGGCGCCACTGCCTTCTCCGGGAGGAATAGGATAGAAGACAGCATTTGAACTGGGAGGTAAGTAATACATAGGCAGAAAAGGGAGGAGGAGTGTCAGCAGACGTAGGACATTTTAGGCTGAGAGAACAGAATGAACAAAAGGAAAGTTAGGAAAAGTGAAAGATACTAGCTGATCCTATGTGACTGGATGGATCCATGTGTTCATGAGATACGGTTGTAGTGGAGATACATCAAACTGGAAAAGTTGGTTTGGGATCAAATCGTATAAGGCTTTAAATACTAGGCCAAGAAGTCAAAAATTGAATGTAATAAGGAGCCACTAAAGATTTTTGAGCAGGGAAGAGTCACGATCCAACTACATAATGGCAAAAGTCAACCAGGAAGGTAAACACTGGTGAAACTTTAAGGGAAGGGGGAAATTTGGAGTTAAGAGTGACCAGTTAGGTTACCCGGAGAAGGCGATGGCACCCCACTCCAGTACTCTTGCCTGGAAACTCCCATGGATGGAGGAGCCTGGTGGGCTGCTGTCCATGGGGTCGCTAAGAGTCAGACACGACTGAGCGACTTCACTTTCACTTTTTACTTTCATACACTGGAGAAGGAAATGGCAACCCACTCCAGTGTTCTTGCCTGGAGAATCCCAGGGACAGGGGAGCCTGGTGGGCTGCCATCTGTGAGGTCACACAGAGTCGGACACGACCGAAGCGACTTAGCAGCAGTAGCAGCAGCAGCAGTTAGGTTACTGAAGTAGTTCAGTCAAAGAAATTATGAGAGCCTATTATATAGGCAACAGGAACGGAATGGAGGTTCTGAAAAAGAGAGATGCTAAGGAAGTTTTATCTATTGCACACATGCATGCTCAGTTGCTAAGTCGTGTCTGGCTCTTTGGGACCCTGTGGACTGGAGGCTGCCAGGCTCCTGTGTCTATGGGATTTCCCAGGCAAGAATACTGGAGTCGGTTGCCATTTCCTCCTCTAGGGGATCTTCCTGACCCAGGGGTCGAACCTGTGGCTCCTGCCTCATCTCCTGCATTGCAGGCTAATTCTTGACCGCTGAGCCACCCAGGAAGCCTGTATTATCTATTGGGCTGGCCAAAATGTTAATTTGGGTTTTTCCATATGATGTTATGGGAAAACGGAAGGGAACATTTTAGCCAACCCAATACATGACTGACTAGGTTAGCAGGGGGTATTCAAATGTGATTCTGATGTCACTAAACCTGGTGACCAGTGGGTTGTGATGCCATTAACTGTAACCAGGAACAGTGGAGGGGGAGCAGTTTTTAAATAGTTGCAAGGGTGTAGAGACTAGGAAATGTATAATAATGCTTAGAAATAGGACTTTTATATGATTAGAAAGCTAATTCAATAGATAGTTGTACTACATATAGCATATATGAATATGAATTGGGGTGATTGAAGCACAGCATTGTTCCTTATGTGTAGACAATGTACATTTCTTGACTCTCCTGATTTTTTAATCTCCATTTGACCACAAAGGCCAGTATAGTCCTGAACATCCACCCCTGCCACCCACCCCATATCTTCTAAAAGAATGAAAATGTACTTCTATTAGTAAAAAACATTTACAAAGACACATCTGTGATTTAAAAATAAGTCTTTAGAAATATCATATATTCCTAAACCTCATTTTTAGAATGATCTATACAAATATTATCCATCTTACAGTATCAGAAGTGAATGCTATAGTTAATCAAAACTTTATAGCCAGAAGCTTTCCTGACAGCTTGTAGAGGAAAGCTAAAAAATTACAAAATAGAATTGAAATAATTTCTGTGCTTTTAGTACCAAGGCTAGAAACTTAAAGCTCCCAAATAAAGAGAAAAATCAGCCTCTCTCTTGCAAAATAGCCAGTTATTTAGGACCATTTGCATTATATACTGATAGAGGAAAGAGACACAACAGAAGACATTTTAGCCTCCTTCACTTCCTGCTGCTTTTGAAATTTTATTCATGTAAGTGAGGAGAAAGTGAGTCTTCAGTGTCACCAAACTGAGTAATGGCAAATGAGTCAGCAGTAATATAAAAGGGTTTAACTGAATGGCTATCCTGTGATAAAATAATGTCTTTTGGAACTTTAAGGATCTCTAATACCCTATGAATATATTTTTTGAGTTAGTAACTTCAAATGAGGGGAGAATCTTGATCTTTTGTAGACTTTGGCCACTGGGGGCCATAAATTTAGATTACTTAGGTAATAATTCTGCTATAGACATTGCCATTTGAGGTTTGTACTCTTGATTTGATCATTGAAAGTGTAAATAGCAAAGAACTCTAATCTTTTCCTAAACATTACTGGTCTCAGGTCATTTAAACTAGAAGGAATATAAACCATGATAAGCATTGGACTGGTAAGAGTAACATTCTCACACCATTGGGAAAGATTGGGAAAGATAATATCTGTCCTTTATTTTTATCACAAGATTTATAAAGTTGGTAAAGCGGGAGATGTTACAGAGATTTAGCCTTTTAGACTAAGACTTATAGACTATTACACTAAGTAAAAAGTTCAGTCTAATTTCAGACTTGACTTTAGTTGGAGTTGGATGAAAACATTTCTATCAATTGTACATATTACATTCATTGTTAACCTGATTGCTGCTGCTGCTGCTGCTAAGTCGCTTCAGTAGTGTCTGACTGGGTGTGACCCCAGAGATGGCAGCCTACCAGGCTCCTCCATCCCTGGGATTCTCCAGGCAAGAACACTGGAGTGGGTTGCCATTTCCTTCTCCAGTGCATGAAAGTGAAAATTGAAAGTGAAGTCGCTCAGTCGTGTCCGACTCTTTGCAACTCCATGGACTGCAGCCTACCCGGCTCCTCCGCCCATGGGATTTTCCAGGCAAGAGTACTGGAGCGGGTTGCCATTGCCTTCTCCAGCTAACCTGAATAGGTCTATGCAAAACCTTAGGGCACCTTGGACAAATTTTGTATTGCTTTTGAGAATATAGAAAAATGGCACATGGACATATATATGAATAGGTTGTCCATTGGGCTGTAATCATTATCACAAATGATTAATCCTGATATATATATATATATATATCCTTATGCACTTTATTTTTCTTTATTTTTTTTGACTGTGTTGCATGTGGGTTGTGAAATCTTAGTTCCCCAACCAGGAGTCAAACCCATGCCCCCAGAAGTGGAAGTGTGGAGTCTTAACCACCGGATCTCAAGGAAAGTCCCTTCCTTATACATTTTAGTAGCAGGCTCATGAGATAGTCTGTCAGTTTATAAATTCAGAAATATACAGTTAAATTTTTCGTTTTTCCCAAATCTCACATTCTCTAGGAGAATTCCGTACTATTCAGGTGACTACTTTAAGAAAACCTTCATGTAAGAGGCAAATTGGGCTCCAAACCCAATACTTTTGAATTATATGTAGCAAACCTGAGAAGGGGGGAGATATTTATTATATATTAATATCATGGCTTCCTTACTAAACAGTGAGTTCCTTAAGGTCAGTAACCAAGTCTCAGTATGTTTATATTCCCTGTAATTTACGTATACATATGTGTCCAATAAGTGTTAATTGAATGAAGGATTGTCCTTCCTTTGTCTCATTGAGTGTCCTTTAAAATCATTTTAGCAATTGGATTTTTATACTAAGGAAAATTTTATACTTTAGCTTTACCAAACTAAAACTGAATTCCTTTTCTTTTACAGGTGCAGGAGACATTGTTGCAATCATGATTGGCAATCTGAAAGGCACCAAAATTCTACAGTCTATTCAAAGAGGCATACAAGTAACAATGGTCATTGAAGTAGGGAAAAAACATGGTCCTTGGGTGAATCACTATTCGATTTTTTTTGTTTCTGTGTCCTTTTTCATTATTACGGCGGCAACTGTGGGCTATTTTATCTTTTATTCTGCTCGAAGATTACGGAATGCAAGAGCTCAAAGCAGAAAGCAGGTTTGTAATGATTCTTTCTTCCAATTTAAAAATATTTTACAGTTTTAATTGTAGGTTCAATGTCATGCATTTTAATATGCTTCCCTTCCTGAACAATGATCCAAGCGTGTATTTTGTGAAAACTGGTCGTTTTTAAAAGTATGTCAGCATCTGTACTCTCAGATCTTTTATTTTGTGAAACTGGTCTAAGGCCTTAATCCTACTGCGTTAAATCTTGTAATACTTTATGAGAGAGCACAGCAAGCATTTAAGTATATATGGGTATAAATACATATGTTCTTTTGTACATTTTTCTAAATGACAAAAGTATTTCATGTGCAATATAGAACATTTAGAAACTAGAAAGTACAAGGTGGTGGTTTAGTCACTAAGTCGTGTCCCACTCTTGCGACCCCATGGACTGCAGCCTGCCAGGCTCCTCTGTCTATCCATGGAATTCTCCAGGCAAGAATACTGGAGTGGGTTGCCATTTCCTTCTCCTACGTGCCTAGGCATGTGTTCATTTGCATTTGGGGGCAGGGCTGGGAAGAGAGACTAGGCTGAATATTATGAGTAGGCAAATTTAAAGATCTAATTGTGTATAAGATAGTGCTTGATTCCAAACAGAGGGACAGAGTCATGATTTCTCCCATATATTAACAACTGGTGTATAACGAAGTACAGAGTATAGAAATAATAGAACAAAAATACTGAAGTGTCATTGAACAGGGAAGTACCTGTTTGTCTAATGTTGATCCTACTACCTTTAAACTGCCCCTCATCCCTCTGGTATCCTCACTTCTCTCCCTTACTCAGCTTAACTTCCATAGCCATTCCCATGCACATATCTTCGGTTTCCGTGGCCCTTCTCCCTCTTTGTTATACTTGCTGTCAAAACCCAATCCTGATTACATCCTACTTCCCACCTATTCCGTGCCTGTTGTTTGCTTCGCTGAAGTAGCAGAAAAACATTAGCATCTCTACGACTGGCTAATTTCACTTTAAATTTGTGACCACAAACTCAGGGTGAGTTTGCTTAATGCTGCCCAACAATCATACCATCTTTTCTTAGCCATTTCTTCTTCTTTCATAGATGACTAATCATACACACTCCTTTCTCTTCAAATCTCTAGTACTTACCTCCAGTTTCACTCTAAACTTGGACTTTGGATCTTATTCCACTGAGAAAGTTGAAGTAATCACATTTCTGCATCTGTGTCTATACCCGCTATCCTCTGCTTTGTCTTCTGTTACTGTAGACACCCTTCCATTTTCAAAAGAACTTCTTTTGATCCCAGGCCAGAAAACTTGGAGTTAATTCTTTATTCTTCTCTTTCTCTCACTTCCTGTATAACCTCTGTCAGTAAGTCCTTTGTTTCTACCTTCATTGTATATCCAGGATCTGATTACTTCTTAGCACTTCCTTCGCTTCCACTCTGATCCACACCACAATCATTTCTTAACCTCCTCTCCCTCTCAAGAATTCTAAGCACAACAGCAAAGCAATGTGCCATGTCTCCAGAATGCTCACTAGGGATTTAAGGCTTTCAGCTGATCATGTCGTGGGAGGCAAAATTATATTTTATATGTACTTAAAAATTTCTCCAAAGACAGATTCTGACCATTTCATGCACTTTTTCTCCAATAAGCAAAGATGAACCCAATTTATTTGAGAGTGGGGAAGCAGTGAGGATTTCTAGACAGCAAGAAAATAAGCTTAGGAATAGATGAAAAATTAAAATCTTATTATAAAACCTTTGTAAAGATTTAGACACCAGCATATGGTAAGGAGTGATGATTATCTCAGTGTTTAAAGTGAATTGACTTCTGTACTTCCCTTTAAAGAAGCAGCTTATCACATTTGTGGCAGGTTCACCTTGTTACTAGTTGTGGTCAAAAGGATGTTTAAAATTCCTGTGCCAGATGATTCAGTAGTCTCACACTGTGCTAATATTTGACATTTGTATATTGTGCTGGTTTTTATCCCTGAGATTGGAAAGAGATTGGTGTCCAGCCTAATGAACTATTCAAAGGTTATAGTTACAATGAGAAGAGTGTTTGGTTTGTGAATGTTGATGGTCAGGTATGTATTTCTGTTCTCCAAGTGCTGTGTGAAGTCTATTAACATGGCATTAAACCCCATAAGCAAATAATATAGTTCATAAAGAACTACCTGGTGTTGCATAAGCTACATTGATATTTAACTCTGATCTCATCACTTGTTTAAGTAATTTTCATAGTTTTATTTCTTAAAAAATTTAACTTCTGTACAAATAGTTAAGAATAGCATTAAAACTTCTCACCTTTTAGAGAAGGCTTTGAGAGGGCGTCTTTCACTTTTTAATGGGCTATATCTGATTATTCTTTGGTGACTAAAAGATTAAATATATGAGACTGATGATCCCTTTTGCTTACATATACTTGAGAGTGCTGAAGTGTTATTTACATGTTATTTAATTTTCATAACTTCCTATTCATTTTTAAAATGTAGAGCTTGATGCATATGATAGTTATAACTATCACTAAATATTTGACTGCATTGTCTCCACTTCACTGGTCAAAATGGTGCTGAAACTGAGCTATAAAAATTTACCTTCATTAGAACATTAGGAATTGATTAAATTATTCAAGTATATCTTCCCTCTGAACCATTTTGACACATAGCAGATAATGTGAGGCAAATCAATAAATGTATAACCATAAATTTGATGACCAAAATGCCAAAGTATATTGGACAGCATGTAGTGGTTGTATGCCTGACAAGCCATAGTATGCTGTGTCAGAACACACATTATCCCTGGTTTTGTGGATGGAAAGCTTTTAAACAAGATGAAAAGTATCAATGGGTTGTGAATGAAAATAACATATTAGGCATTATATGGTGGATTCAGGGAGAAGGCAGTGGCACTCCACTCCAGTACTCTTGCCTGGAAAATCCCATGGATGGAGGAGCCTGGTAGGCTGCAGTCCATAGAGTCGTGAAGAGTCAGACCCTGAGCGACTTCCCTTTCACTTTTCACTTCCGTGCATTGGAGAAGGAAGTGGCAACCTACTCCAGTGGTTTTGCCTGGAGAATCCCAGTGACAGAGGAGCCCGATGGGCTGCTGTCTATGGGATCGCACAGTCGGACACGACTGAAGCGACTTAGCAGTAGCAGCAGCAGGTGGATTCATGTTTTCACCGGGGACCACCCTAACCTAAGGCAAGAAAGAGTCTGGAAAACTTTATGACATGCTCAAACTAAACTGAATTTGGGAGTGACCACTATACACCTGACTCTGGCATGGGATACCCTCCATTTTGGGGATACAGTGCATGTACCTCAACCTTATTCAAGCAATCAATACTCAATGGAAACAAGATACATGTTGGGTTAAACACCGGCCAGTGAAACCAAAGAGGGCTCTAGGTGAAATAGAAGCTGGCCTTGGTGTAATGGAACAAGCTGAATTCACTTTTAGTGGAAAGTGTCTTTCAGAAGAAAAGAAACTACTCTGACATAGACAGATTGGTCAGAATCATCTTCCAAGAGCAAAGAAAAGAATGGGAATCTACTTGGAAAGATGATAAAGACTTAAGTAATGTGGTCACACAGAGCCAATAATAATGGTAGAGAATGCTAGCATTCAACACTGGGAAAGAGCATATACTCTGACACAACAGGGTCTGTTAACTATTTTACTTTGAATGGAGATCCAAGTAGTTATGGGGTAATGGCTTTCCGTTTTTACTTGTGGAAGTTGAAGAGCATCTTTGAGACACATGCAGATCCTCAAACTTACGGAAATTTTCTCGATCGAATTGTAACTTACATTATTGATTGATAATTGATCTCATTATTGATCTCATTATTGATTGATAATTGATCTCATTATTGATCTCTGCAAAGGATGGACCAATGAGATGAAGTATAGGAATAATGCTGAATGATACACATGTTTTCCCCATGGAAGGGAGATGGTCTTGCTGCACAACAGTCAGTGGGAAAACTATATAATAGTGTGACTTGAGACAAATGATGGGCTTTGTCCTCGGCTTACATGGAACCTAGAAATGACATCACCACTGGTGATAACACTTGTCCATGATATCTGATATGTGGGCAAAGAACAACTATTCTAGGAAGATTTAATAAACACTTCTGTGATACTTCCCAATTTCTTTTGTAACCAAATGAAACTGTATCATAACTATATTGTGATGGTGTAATACTGGTATTGTTGGTAAGATTCAGCTGCCTTATATAAACAAATTGTATGATA
>SJYA01003883.1:1159359-1172719 GCA_006410615.1 Neotragus moschatus | reverse complement strand
CTGCATTCCCTCCATATTTTCCAATTTCTTTTTTTTTTTTTTTTGAATAGTGTCTTGTTTTGTAGAAAGTGCTTAGGATTTGGATTCAAATGAACCTAGATTCAAGTCTGACTTTGTCACTTATGAAATGAAAAATCTTGGACAAGTCATTAAATTTTTGTGCTTGTTTACTCATCTATAAAATGAGGATAACATCAGTCCTTCCAGTGTTATTCAGTACTAGGGGGAAAAAATGCTGTTTATAACCACTACTCCCTTGTAAGGTGGGTGGATTCTGAGAGATTTTTGTTTATTTCACTTAACATATACCTAGATGAGTCTGGATATGCAAAGGCAAGTCCATGGTTCATTTAGGGAATAAGGACTAAAATATTACATTTATATCTATCTATCCATATATACACATAGGTATATATTTGAATCAAAGTGAGGTTTGAATATGGAATCTAGAAAAATGGTACCAATGAACCTATTTGTAGGGGAAGAATAGAGACTCAGACATAGAGAATAGACTTATAGACACAGCGGGGGCAGGAGAGGGTGGGAAAAATTGAGACAGTAGCATTGAAATGTACACATATTATGTGCAAAACAGATAGCTAGTGGGAAGCTGCTGAATAAGAAGGTAGGAAATATAAGGTTTCAGTAATTTAAAAAAATCCAGTTTGATATGAGATAAATGGACATTTATTATGGTTAATTGTATCTTTCAGCATTTACTTATACACTGACTTTTACCTTATAAATATTTATTAATCCTCTCTACCTCTTTTATCATATTTGTTAAAAAAATTTTTTTTCTAATACCTGCTATTTTTTATTACAGAGACAGTTAAAGGCAGATGCTAAAAAAGCTATTGGAAGGCTTCAACTCCGTACACTGAAGCAAGGAGACAAGGTACATTTATGACTTTTAAATGCTATTTGTTTTAAAGCAGTGCTACCAGTCCATTTTTTAAAGTTCATGTTCTTCTAAAGTATAATTTTAATTGGAATTTATAAATATAACTGATTTTTAAATCTATTTAATGCTGGAGGTTGGCTAAATAATGACCCCCAAGGACATCTAGGTTTGTTTTTTTTTAAATCCCTGGAGCCTGTAAATTTTATCTTATATGGCAAAAAAGACTTTGCAAATGTGATTAAGTTAAGGATCTTGAGATGGGAAGTTTATCCTAGATAATCCAAGTGAAAGTGAAGTCCCTCATTTGTGTCTGACTCTTTGCGACCCCATGGACTGTAGCCTACCAGGCTCCTCTGTCCATGGGATTTTCCAGGCAAGATACTGGAGTGGGGTGCCATTGCCTTCTCCAGGGGATCATCCAAGTGGGGCCTAAATGTAATCACAGTGTTGTTATACGAGGCAGGAAAGAGGAGATTTGACAGTGAAGTAGGAGACGTGACAATGGAAGTTAGAGGTTGGAGTGGTACAGGAAAGGGTCCGTGAGCAATAACACTTAAGAGTATACGTTTGTGTCATTTTAAGCCACTAAGTTACTGTAATTTGTTATAGCAACAACAGAAGATGAATATAGTTCTTAAGTACAACTTTACTTGAACATTGATTTTCAGATTTAGCACAGTTGAAAAGCGCCATTGATGTTTAAAACCCATATAAAAAAATAGCTATAGAGGTACTACAATGAAAATATAGCTATAGAACTTACTGAAATAAAAAAATACCATCTATAATAGCACCAAAACCGTTATATACTTAGGTATACATCTTACAAAACATATATAAGATCTATGTGCTGAAAACTGCAAAATATCAAAGAAAGAAATCAAAGAAGACCTAAAGGAATGGGGATATACCATGTTCATGAGTTAGAGGACTCTCCCCAAACTAATCTAAAGATTCAATACAGTTTCAATCAAAATATTAGTTTCATCTTTTGTAGAAATTGACAAGTTCATTCTGAGTTTATTTGGAAAAGCAAGAGAATGAGAATAACCAAAATCTGGTAAAGAACAAATTTAGATGACTAATGTTTCCTGATTTGCACAGTTATTTTAAAGTTACAGTAGTCAAGAAGGTGTGGTATTAGGACAAGGCTAGACCTTTAGATCTTTGGAACAGAAGAGACAGTCCAGAAATAGACCTACATAGATATGATCAATTTATTTTAGACAAAGATGCAAAAGCAATTAAAAAAAAAAAGGTAAGCCATTTGTTGGCTCACCATAAACAATGACTGAATATCCATATCCATCCATTTATACCCTCTGTAAAAATTAACTCAAAATGGCCCACAGACTTAAATATAAAACCTAGAACTATGAAGTTTTATAAGAGAACTTTGGAAAAAAATATCTCTGTTGCTTGAGTTAGGCAAAAATTACTTAGATATGATACTGAAAACAAGTCCATTAAAGAAAAAAATGAGAAATTTGACTGTTAAAATTAGCTTTTGCTCTTTGAAAGACACTGTTAAGATACTGAAAAGATGAGCCATGGACTTGGAGAATATATTTGCAAGTCACATATCTGATAAAGGACTGTATCCAGAATATATAAAGAACTCTCAAAATTCAACAAAAGAAAAAGCAACCCAGTGTAAAAATGGGCAAAGGAGACATTTTACCAAGGAAATATATGGTTGGCAAAGAAGCACATAAAATGTTGCTCAACATCATTCATCATTTGGGAAGTGCAAATTAAAACCACAGTGTGATACCCACAGCACATTTATTAGAATGGCTAAAACCAATTGAACCTACAATACCAATAGCTGGTCAGATGTGGAACAGCTGGAACTTTCATGCATTTGCTGGTGAGAATGCAATATACAGCCAGTTTGGAAAACGATTTGGCAATTTTATGAAGTCAAATACACACTCTCCAAAGAACCCAGCAATCTCATGGCTAGGTGTTTAACCATTCATGTAAAAGCTTGTTCAGAATTGTTCGGGGAAGCTTTACTGATGATTACCCAAAACTGAAAAGAAGCCAAATGTCTTTCAGATGGTGAATGGATAAAAAACTGTGGTACATCTATATTAAAGAGTACTACTTAGCCATAAAAACAGCAGAACCCTACTGATATATTCACCAACAGGGATGAATTGTAAATGCATTACGTTAAGTAAAAGAAGCCAGACTCAAAGGCTATATAATACACAATTCCACTTATAAGATATCCTGGATAAGCCAAAATAGAAGGCACTGGAAAACAAATCAGTGGGTAACAGAAGATAGAGGTAAAAGGAGGGGGTTAATAACAAAGGGATATAGAGGAATTTATTGGAGTACCAGGACTATCCTGTGTCTTGATTATGGTGGGGATTAAGTGACTGCATGCTTCTCCAAACTTGCAAAACTGTTTACTCAACATTTAGAATGAATTTAACTTCATGTAAATTATACCTTAATTTTTTTAATGGAAAAACATAGCCAAAAACTTATGCTGCTGCTGCTAAGTTGCTTCAGTCGTGTCCGACTCTGTGTGACCCCATAGACAGAAGCCCACCAGGCTCCTCCATCCCTGGGATTCTACAGAGAAGAACACTGGAGTGGGTGGCCATTTCCTTCTCCAATGAATTAAAGTGAAAAGTGAAAGGGAAGTCGCTCAGCCGTGTCCGACTCTTAGCGACCCCATGGACTGCAAGCCTACCAGGCTCGGCCGTCAGTGGGATTTTCCAGGCAAGAGTACTGGAGTGCAGTGTCATTGCCTTCTCTGAAAGAACTTATGGCACTGAGTAAATTCTAAAACCAGGAAAAAGTTTACGTCAGTGCTACATGTTTCTCTTTATACTATTCCTCTTGGGTTGACTTTGTTCTTTTACATTTATTTATTTATTTCTGCCGTGCTACATGGCTTGCAAGATCTGAGTTCCCCAACTAGGGATTGAACCCAGGCTATGGCAGTGAAGAGTTGACTCATTGGAAAAGACTCTGATGCTGGGAGTGATTGGGGGCAGGAGGAGAAGGGGACGACAGAGGATGAGATGGCTGGATGGCATCACTGACTCGATGGACATGAGTTTGGGTAAACTCTGGGAGTTGGTGATGGACAGGGAGGCCTGGCATGCTGCGATTCATGGGGTTGCAAAGAGTCGGACATGACTGAACAACTGAACTGAACTGAACTGATGGCAGTGAAAGCCCAGAATCCTAACCACAAGGCTACTCAGGAATCCTCTTCTTTTACTTTTTAAAGTCTAAGTATTTTATTTTCTAATTTCAATCACATAATACACAGTGTTATCAACTCTTGTTGCCATGTTTTATATTAGATCTTGGAGAAGGCAGTGGCGCCCCACTCCAGTACTCTTGCCTGGAAAATCCATGGACGGAGGAGCCTGGTAGGCTGCACTCCATGGTGTCGCGAAGAGTCGGACACGACTGAGCGACTTCACTTTGACTTTTCACTTTCAGGCATTGGAGAAGGAAATGGCAACCCACTCCAGTGTTCTTGCCTGGAGAATCCCAGGGATGGGGGAACCTGGTGGGCTGCCATCAATGGGGTCGCACAGAGTTGGACACGACTGAAGCGATGCAGCAGCAACAGCAGCAGCAGCAGACCTCATAGTTGAAAATTTGTACCCTTTTACTAACTTCTCCCTCTTTTCCCCACTCCTCAGCCCTTGGAAACTACTTTTCTACTCTGTTTCTATAAGTTTGGCTGTTTTTGAGATTCCAATTAAGTCTAGATAATTTTAAATTTCTTACTGAAAGTCATTTTAGTAATATGATGCTCCTTCTGTACAAATTTAAGTAATGTATTAAATACATGTATATTCTGATCTTGCTCTGTAGTTTAGTATATTTTTCTTATCCATCAGAATAACAGTAACTCTTTGCTCTTAGGAAATCGGCCCTGATGGAGATAGTTGTGCCGTGTGTATTGAACTATATAAACCAAATGATTTGGTGCGCATCTTAACCTGCAAGTAAGTTTGATTTTCTTTTATGTAGTCAAAAAATAGCTGATTTACAAAAATGATTATAGTGCAGGAAACTATTTTGAATGTCTCCAAATAAAGAGTTTGTTTTTTAACTTCTTTTCACTTAAATATAGATGATTGCTTTATTTTTAATGTCATTGGAAATAGTATAAGGCTAATTATATGAAGTTTCCATAATCTGGTACAATTTGTAAACAATTTCTGTAAAAAACTGAGAACCTAGCTAGCACCACTGTTTGTTGTGTGTGTGTGTATAGCCAGCACCACGCTTTATTTGTGTGTTTGTGTGTGCGGTACTGGATAATATAACTCAAAAGATTTCTGCCCATCCTGTTGAGAAAAAAATGAAATCAATTTATGAGCACCTATTTGGAAGTCTTCATTAGCTTCTCATTATCCATCTCCTGGAAGTTATTCTTAACATTCTTCCTTTTTGCTATTAAATAATGGTATTCTTGGAATTTGTCACATTTCCTAAATTATCAGAATTATTTTGAAGTCAATACTTTTGGCTATATTATCAAGAATGACTAACTGTACTATTTTATACTTCAGTTCAGTCGCTCAGTCATGTCCACCTCTTTGTGACCCCATGATTTACAGCACGCCAGGCCTCCCTGTCCATCACCAACTCCCGGAGTTCACTCAAATTCACGTCCATCGAGACGGTGATACCATCCAGCCATCTCATCCTCTGTCATCCCCTTCTCCTCCTGCCCCCAATCCCTCCCAGCANGGAAACGAACAGAGATCATTCTGTCATTTTTGAGATTGCATCCAAGTACTGCATTTCGGACTCTTTTGTTGACCATGATGGCTACTCCATTTCTTCTGAGGGATTCCTGCCCGCAGTAGTAGATACAATGGTCATCTGAGTTAAATTCACCCATTCCAGTCCATTTTAGTTCACTGATTCCTAAAATGTCAACATTCACTCTTGTCATCTCCTGTTGGACCACTTCCAATTTGCCTTGATTCATGGACCTGACATTCCAGGTTTCTATGCAATATTGCTCTTTACAGCATCCTACCTTGCTTCTATCACCAGTCACATCCACAACTGGGTATTGTTTTTGCTTTGGCTCTGTCTCTTCATTCTTTCTGGAGTTATTTCTCCACTGATTTCCAGTAGCACGTTGGGTACCTCCCGACCTGGGGAGTTCATCTTTCAGTGTCCTATCTTTTTCCCTTTTCATACTGTTCATGGGGTTCTCAAGGCAAGAATACTGAAGTGTTTTGCCATTCCCTTCTCTAGTGGACCACATCTTGTTGGAACTCTCCACCATGACCCATCCATCTTGGGTGGCCCTACACGGCATGAATCATAATTTCATTGAGCTAGACAAGATTGTGGTCCATGTGATTAGATTAGTTTTCTGCGCTTGTGGTTTCAGTCTGTCTGCCCTCTGATGCCCTCTTCTCAGCACCTACCATCTTACTTGGGCTTCTCTTACCTTGGATGTGGGATATCTCTTCACGGCTGCTCCAGCAAAGCGCAGCCACTGCCCCTTACCTTGAATGTGGGGTATTTCCTCAGCTGCCGCTACTGACCTTGGACATGGGTTATCTCCCCGGTCACTCACCTCTCCAGTGCTGCACAGCTGCTTCTTGCCTTTTTTGAGTTTATCGGCCTTCATAGGTCACATTCCTGAAAGTTTAGTTACTGAGTCAAAAGATATGCTCTGTGTGTGTGTGTGTGTGTGTGTGTACATTTGCGTTTCTGTATGTGTGTATGTATGTCCATGTATATTTGTCTAGTATCTACCTCTTTAAAGGTTACATTTTTTTTTCTAAAATGCTCTTTTGTAAAAACTGAACCAAATGTATACTCTCACTACAGAGTATATAAACTCTACTTTTTTCATATTCTGAACAGCATTGAGTTTTTTTTTAACTCTTTATTTTGTATTGGGGTATAGTCAATTAACAATGTTGTGATGGTTTAAAGTGAATAGTGAAGGGACTGAGCCATACATATACATGTATCCATTCTCCCCTAAACCTCTCCTACCCAGGCTGCCACATAACTTTGAGCAGAGTTCCTTGTGGTCACCACTGAGTTTTAAATCTCTTGTTAGTTTGACAATTTGGTAGGTAACTATAGCATCCCATTTATTTTATTTTATTTTATTTTNGGACAGGGAGGCCTGGCGTGCTGCGATTCATGGGGTCGCAAAGAGTCAGACACAACTGAGCGACTGAACTAAACTGATGGCTGATTCATGTTGAGGTCTGACAGAAAACAGCAAAATTCTGTAAAGCCATTATCCTTCAATAAAAAATTAATTAATTAAAAAATTTAAATCTCTTTGCTTAATAAGAAAAAAACATGGTACAGAATTTGGTCAAACATTCCAAAGACTCAGCTTTTTCTCAAACATTCAGCTTTACTAATTAGTTTGATTTTAATTTTGGTTTGGGGGTATAATTTATACACAGTAAAGTATATAAAACTTTAGTGGGCAGTTTAAGAAATTCTTACTTATATATATGCACATTCAGTAACCATCACCCAGATCAAGATGTGAAAACTTTCATCACCTCGGAAAGATCACTCATGTCCCTCCCCAGTTAAAGAAGTTCTGCCAGTTCTATAATGTAACTTGGCTTTTCTCCACACTTTTCCTGTATTCTTTTGTTTGAAAAATAAATCGTTACATATATGCTGATGAGAACTTCACTCAGTAATTCAGCATCAGCTCAAATTCAGTGCTAATCACTAGGAATATAAACATTAAAACTGATATACTCTTGCCTTCAAGTTTTTTCAGTCTTTTTGACTTTAGAAGTCCCATGCAGGGTATTTTCAATATTTAATTTTAATTTTTTTTTTTCAACTCAGGGGTACATGAGTTCCCAATCTTGAAGCCCTCCCCCCACCTCCCACTCCACATCAACTCTCTGGATCATCCCCGTGCACCAGTCCCAAGCATCCTGTATCCTGAACCAAATATAGACCGACGATTCGTTTCCCACACAACAGCACACATGTTTCAGTGCCATTCTCCCAAACCTTCCCCCCCATCAAAGTCCAAAAGTCCATTCCATGCATCTGTGTCTCTTTTGCTGTCTCGCATACAGTGTTATCATCACCATGTTTCTAGATTCCATATATATGAGTTAGTATACTGTATTGGTGCTTTTCCTTCTGGCTTACTTCACTCTATATAATTGGCTATTTTCAATATTTAAAACAAACCTTTTCAAGGTGTTCAAAATCATTAATCATCATAAAATGCAAATCACAACTACCGTGACATATCATCTCATATTTGTTGGAATAACTATTATCAAAAATACCAANTCCTTCTGGCTTACTTCACTCTATATAATTGGCTATTTTCAATATTTAAAACAAACCTTTTCAAGGTGTTCAAAATCATTAATCATCATAAAATGCAAATCACAACTACCGTGACATATCATCTCATATTTGTTGGAATAACTATTATCAAAAATACCAAAATAACAAATATTAGTGAGGTCGTAGAAAGAAGAAAACACTTACACACTGTTGATGGGCATATGGAATGGTGCAATCACTATGGAAAACAAGGCACAGGTTCCTTAAAAACAAAACGTTTATATAATATAGCATGTTCATTTCTTGGTATGCAGCCAAAGGAATCAAAATCAGTATCTTGAAGAGCTATCCACACTGGAGTTCATTGTAGCATCATTCAAAATAGCCAAGACATGGAAACAAACTAGACATTCATTGGTAAATGAATGGGTAAAGAAAATGTGTTAGAGACTTCCCTGGTGGTGCAGTGGATAAGAATCCACCTGCCAGTTCAGGGGACACAGGTTCGATCCCTGATCCGAGAGGATCCCATATGCCTTGGAGCAACTAGGCAGGTGCTCCACAGTAAGACAAGCCAGATCAGAGCTTGAGAGTAGCCCCTGCTCCCTGCAACTAAAGAATATTTTTTCAGCACGGCCAAAAAAAAAGGAATAAATTTTTTAAAAAAGAAAAATGTATTAGATATATATTACAAAGCAATATTATTCAGCCATAACAAAAGAAAGATACGCTGCCATTTGCAATAACATGGATGAAACTGGAGGGCATTATGCTAAGTGAAATAAGCCAGGCTGAGAAAGACAAGTGACAAATGCTGTATAGTATCACTTCTATATGAAATGTTAAAAAAAAATTGTTGAACTCATAAAAACAAAGTAGAGTGGTGGCTGCCAAGAACTGGAGTTTGGGAGAAACGGGGAAATCTTGGTTAAAAGATAAAATTTTTTACTGTAGGATGAATAAGTTCTGAGGATCCAATGTACAGTATAGTGACTATAGTTAATAATACTATACTGTGTATTTTAAAGTTGCTAATCTACTATTCAGTATAATAATTACAGTTAACAATATTGTATTATATACTTGAAATTTGCTAAGAGTAAAGCTTCAGTATTATCCCTACACACAAAAATGATAACTAACAATAAGAGGTAATGGATGTGATAGTTAACTCGATTGTAGTGTTTCTCAATGTATGTGTATGTCAAATCATCACGGTGTTGACTTCGAATATATACAAGTTTATTTCAGTAAACTTCAATTATATCTCAGTAAAGCTCGGGGTAGAGTAAGGTAATATTTTTCAGTAATGCAAAAAAGTCCTAGATCAGGTATCCCACTGTAGATACTAAATAGACTGACCCCTGGAATTGTTGCTATCTACCCCACAAACCACTGTATCGACCCCAAACAATAGCTACCTTTCTAAAAAAAATTGTAGATTTATTTTTATTGAGGTAACACTGGTATATAAATTTCATGTGTACAACATCTTCATTTCTGTACACGCTATAGCATGCTCAGCACCAAAAATTTTGTCTCCATCCATCAACATAGAGTTGATCCCCTTAACCCATTTCACCAGCCCTAGCACATCCCTTACCCCTTTCCCTCTGGTAACCACTCCTCTCTCTTCTGTATCTATATGTTTGTTTTTGTTTAGTTTGCTTTGCTCACTTTTTTGTTGTCTTTTGTTTGCTTTTATAATCCACATAGGAATGATATCATTTGGCATTTGTCTTTCTCCATCTAACATTTCCCTTAGCATAAAACCCTCAAGGTCCATCCATATTGTCTCAAATGTCAAGGATTCTGTAATATTCCATTTAGTTCAGTTCAGTCACTCAGTCGTGTCCAAATCTTCGAACCCATGAATTGCAGCACACCAGGCCTCCCTGTCCATCACCAACTCCCAGAGTTCACTGAGACTCACATCNGTCAAGTCCAACTCCTGTTCCTCCTTTAAAACTTGCTCCCCTTTGAGTTTGGAGGAGAATGGATACATATATATGGATGGCTGAGTCCCTTTGCTGTTCCCCTGAAACTATCACAACATTGTTAATTGGCTTTCAGTTCAGTTCAGTTACTCAATCGTATCTGACTCTTTGCGACCCCGTGAATTGCAGCACGCCAGGCCTCCCTGTCCATCACCAACTCCCGGAGTTCAAACTCACGTCCATCAAGTCAGTGATGCCATCCAGCCATCTCATCCTCTGCTGTCCCCTTCTCCTCCTGCCCCCGATCCCTCCCAGCATCAGAGTCTTTTCCAATGAGTCAACTCTTCACATGAGGTGGCCACAAGTACTGGAGCTTCAGCTTTAGCATCATTCCTTCCAAAGAACACCTGGGGGCCGATCTCCTTCAGAATGGACTGGTTGGATCTCCTTGCAGTCCAAGGGACTCTCAAGAGTCTTCTCCAACACCACACTTCAAAAGCATCAATTCTTCAGCACTCAGCTTTCTTCACAGTCCAACTCTCACATCCATACATGACCACTGGAAAAACCATAGCCTTGACTAGACAGACCTTTGTTGGCAAAGTAATGACTCTGCTTTTGAATATACTATCTAGGTTGGTCATAACTTTCCTTCCAAGGAGTAAGCGTCTTTCAATTTCATGGCTGCAGTCACCATCTGCAGTGAGTTTAAAGCCCCCAAAAATAAAGGCTGACACGGTTTCCATTGTTTACCCATCTATTTCCCATGAAGTGATGGGACCAGATGCCATCATCTTAGTTTTCTGTATCTTAGTTTTATTTTGTATTGGGCTTTAGCCCAATACAAAATAAAATGTTGACAAGAAAACTTGCTCCCCTGAGAAGCCTATCTTTAGTTACATGTGTGGCCCTACTGTCTACTTCCACAGAACTGTCATTGCACTTATTGCACTGAATTGTATTAAAACCTTAAAAAGTCCGTTTGGGTAGGGACAGCGTCTTATTGTTCACTGTTGTACACCCAGTACAAGTTTCCTCACAGCAAATACTCAAATAAATGTTGAATGAATGACCACACAGAATAAATTTTCCCACTCACACAACTAGAGAAAAGCCCGCACAGCAAATAAGACCCAGCACAGCCAAAAATAAATAAATAAAGTAAAAAGAATAATAGTTTAACCCACATAAATGGTGTTTGTTTGCCTTAATAAGAATAAAGTAATGTTTCCTGTGACTATAATATAAATTAGACAGAGATGTTTAAGCTGTGTGGAATAGATTGGAAACCAGAAGTTTTATTAAATATAAAATTAGCCCTGATTTAAAATCATGTATTTTAAGGTAAGCTTCTGATATCTAAGGGAAGTATTTCTTTGTATTTTAGTTGTAATTTTTTATTTTACAGTTCAACTGCGGCCCCCAGTCATCATTATTATGCTGAGATTGTGAGATATTCTAATTTCCATCTAATAGTGTGTAGAAAAGTTACACATACAGGAATATTCATCTTTACCCTGCCTTTTCTTCACTTTTAGAAGCCATATGCTATTTCTAAAGTCAGTGACAGACACCAAAAACCAAACCAGTCTAAGAATACCCATTATAAAGTCAACAACCTATGTTAGTTCCTCGTATGATTGGATGATTGGATTTTGCTGAGACACTAAATGTTTGAGGCATGCCAAATATACAACCATCACAAGTATGAGCACCCACATAAGTGGATTTATAGAATTGGTATGGCCTTGGGGTAAAATCCTCCCATTCAGAGAGTCAGAGCAAAAATAAAAGTTAAGAAATTTAAGCTTAGTTTCCTAATACTTTATTATGTTCTTCAAATATTAAATTGCCTTAAACCAACACCTTTGAAGGTGAATGTGTTATTGTGACTTTTGTGACTACTTAAAATGTAATCATGGACAGAAGTGGCACACTTGCCATCCCTTTTATATATTGATATTTGGGGTTTCATAATTTAAGGGTTACTTTTCCTTCTTGGCTACTTCTGTAGTTTAGAGATACTGCTGATAGATAAATTGGTGCCTCAGTCATATGTTTTAAATTAAGAGAATATACTTTGCTTTGAGGGAGAAGGAGATAGCAATCCACTCCAGTATTCTTGCTTGGAGAGTCCCATGGATGGAGGAGCCTGGCAGGCTGTAGTCCATGGGATCACAAGAGTCAGACATGATTGAGTGACTAAACCACCACCACCACTTTGCTTTGAGATCAGATGACAACCGTGAATTTTTTAAATGGTTTTGCAAAAACATTAGAACAGCAAAATTTAACATTAATAGTAAAGTAGACTTGTCAACTGGAGGAGGAAATGGCAACCCATTCCAGTATTCATGCCTGGAAATCCCGTGGACAGAGGAGCCTGGTGGGCTATGGTCCACAGGGTTGCAAAGAGTCAGACTCAACTGAGCACACACACACACTCACACACAATTATATATTAATTGTTTTGGCATCTTTCCTATTAACCACTGATTATTATGGTGATAGTTGGTTTAAATAGCTTCTAAAACATACAGTTGGTTAGTTCATGCCTGTGTGTTCCATCGTTGTGCTGGGTTGTATTAGAGCACTGGTTTTCACACTTAAGCATACCTTGAGTCACCTAGAGGGCTTGTTTAAACAGAGGGGAGAGCCTTCCCTGGTTCAGTGGTTAAGAATCCACCTTGCAATGCAGCAGACACAGGTTCAAATCCCTGGTCTAGGAAGATCCCACATGCTGCAGGCCAACTAAGCCCCTGTGCTACAACTTGAAGCCAGCGCTCTAGCGCCCATGCTCTGCAACAACAAGCCACAGCAACGAGAAACCCATGCATTGCAGCTAGAGTAGCCCCCACTTGCTGCAACTAGAGAAAGCTCTGGCACAGCAACAAAGACCCAGCACAGCCAAAATAAAATAAATGAATAAAAGCTTATTAAAAAAAAATCAGAGTCGCAACCACTACTTTCTGACTCAATAGGTTTGAGATGGGCCCTGAGAATTTTCATTTCTAAGAAGTTTCCAGGTGGTAATGATACTGCTTGTCCCACAGAATAGGGCCCCTAGTTCTTAATCCTTGCTGCACATTAGAATCACCCAGAAGAACTTTAAACATTATTGATTCCTGGACTCTACCCTAGAATAGTTCAATCAGAGTCCATGAGATGTGAGGCCCAAACACAGGGTTTTTTTTTTTTTTTTTTTTTTTTA
>SJYA01003883.1:1141077-1152324 GCA_006410615.1 Neotragus moschatus | reverse complement strand
AGCTATAAATTTCGTGAATGCATTTTCTTGGTGTTTGAAAAAGAATTGGTGTTGGAGGGGGGGAGAATTCCAGGTGCCTTAATATAAAGTTTGAAGCTTCATCCACCAAAGTTAAATAGAGCTATTATAAAAATGCACTTTATATTTTCTGTGGCTTATCTTTGGTTTTAGAGTTTTGTTTCCAGTACAAATTCCAGCAGAATTTAAGCAAAAGCAGAATAGACATGTATTTTTGTTGGCTAAATGTAGAGTGGATGAAACCATTGCATTCTTGTACACTGATTTGAAATGCTGTAAATAGGTCCCGATTTGTATTGATTCTCTTTAAATATAAAATGTAAATAAAATATTCCAATAAAAGTTTGTGTCTGGTATTTAGTAATCATATACTAACTTTTAACATATGCTTAGATTTAGGAGGAATAAGGTTTAATGTAAATATTTGTTGATATATTTGATTAATAAAAACTAAAACTTTAGTATTTGGGCTTCCCTGGTGGCTCAGATGGTAAAAAAAAATTCACCTGCAATGCGGGAGACCTGTCTTCTATTCCTGGGTTGGGAAGATCCCCTGGAGGAGGTCATGGCAGCCCACTCCAGTATTCTTGCCTGGAGAATCCCCGTGGACAGAGGAACCTGGAAGGCTACAATCCATGGGGTCACAGAGTCGGACATGACTGAGCGACTAAGCACAGCACAGCGTGTTTACATATTTCACTACATAGTGAGGAACTGCTGCCATTATAAAATAACTGAATCTATCATGAATTATTTTTAAATGTCAACAAGGTAAATAATGAGGTCGACCACTGATAAGTTTTTTTCTTTTTTTATTGGAGGACAATTGCTCTACGATATTGTGTTGGCCTCTTCCACACATCAACACAGATCAGTCACAGGTATACATATGTCCCTCTCTCCAGAACCCTCCTCCTATTGATCACTGAAAATTTAAGGTTAGAAAAGGACCATGATGCCAGTCCATCTTTATACTGCTGCTGCTGCTTAGTCGATTCAGTCATGTCCTGTGTGACCCTATGGATTATAGCCCACCAGGCTCCTCTGTCCATGGGGATTATCCAGGCAAGAATGCTGGGGTAGATTGCCGTGCCCTCCTTCAGGGGATCTTCCCAACCCAGGGATCAAACCCAGGTCTCCTGCACTGCAGGCAGATTCTTTATCACTAAGCCACCAGGAAAAAGTCCATCTTTATATTACAGAGAACATAAGGCCACTTTATTGCTTTATAATTACCTTTTCCTTCAGTCTTCTCTTTGGAAGTATCATTCTTCGGATGCTGTTAATGGGTTAAAAGCAGCGCTTTATTTTAGCAAACATGTTAAGAATAAACAGTTGTTTGAAACACTTCAGAACCATGATTATGAAATCCAGGATATACATATGTCTTATGTGGCAATGTGCCCAACGTGTGTGATGCCACACTATAAAGTTTCTCTATATTCTTAGGAAGTTTCTCTATATTCTTAGGAAGTTAATCATCTCAAGCTTTGCAGCAGTTCTTCTGGGGAGGCATTTATAATTTTTGAATATTTACTAGCTGTATGAACATACAATTTATATACCAAAAATTCAGCCATTGTAAATGTATGGTTCTAAAGATGGATAGAATTGTGCTCACCACAAGTGAACTTGAGAACATTACATTAACCAGGAGATCAGTCCTGGGTGTTCATTGGTAGGACTGATGCTGAAGGTGAAACTCCAATACTTTGGCCACCTGATGCAAAGAGCTGACTCATTTGAAAAGACCCTGATGCTGGGAAAGATCGAGGGCAGGAGGAGAAGGGGTCGACAGGATGAGATGGTTGGATGCCATCACCGACTTAATGGACATGGGTCTGGGTGGACTCTGGGAGTTGGTGATGGACAGAGAGGCCTGGCGTGCTGCGGTTCATGGGGTCACAAATAGTCGGACACAACTGAGCAACTGAACTGACTGACTGACATTATCCCCTAAAATACCTTCATATCCATTTTTTAGTCAGTTTCTGCTCCCATTCCTAGCCCCAGGGAACCATCAATTAGCCTTTTGTCTCTATGGATTTGCCTATTCTGGACATTACATTTAAATGGAATCACACAATATATGGTCTTTTGTGACTGCCTTCTACTTAGCATATTTTCAAGGTTTATCCATGTAGAAGCATGCATCAGCATTTCATCCTTTATAATTGCTGAATTATATTCCAGTCTATGGGTATTCTATATTTGGTTATCCATTCATCAGCTAAGGAACACTTGGATCGTTACCACTTTATGGCCATGATGGCTAATGTTCCTATGAGCATTACACGTCCTTGTGTAGATTTATGCTTTCAATTCTCTTGGGTATATGCAAAGAAGAGGAATCCATGTCACTTGTGAATTTTCTTCCTGGTATTATATTTTGATAGAAATAAGAGTTTGAGCAACAGACTTTATTATTTTCACATAGTCAAAATATAGGGCTTCCCTGGTGGCTCAGTGGTAAAGAATCTGCTTGCCAATGCAGGAGATGGGGGTTCAATCCTTGGGTCGGGGAGATCTCCTGGAGAGGAAATGGCAACCCACTCCATTCTTCCTGCTGAGAAATCCTATGGACAGAGGAGCTTCGCAAGCTCTAGTCCATGAGGTTGCAAAAGTGTTGGATACAACTTAGAAACTAAACAACAACATGACATTCAAAATATAGGCTGATATTTTTAAACAATGACAGTAGATATATTTGTATGTATAGGTAGTCTCCAACTTAAGATGGTGGGGTTTTATGAGAATTCATTTGTAAAAGTAACACTGTGTTAAGATCATGGAAGAAATCAAAAAGGAAATCAAAATATGTGTAGAAACAAATGAAAACATGACAACCCGAAACCTATAAAAGCAATGCTAAGAGGGAGGTTCATAGCAGTACAAGCCTACCTCAAGAAACAAGAGAAACATCAAATACATAACGTAACTTTATACCTAAAGCAACTAGAAAAAGAAGAACAGAAGAAACCCAAAGTTAGTAGAAGGAAAGAAATCATAAAAATTAGGGCAGAAATAACTGAAAAAGAAATGGAGACAATAGCAGAAATCAACAAAACTAAAAGCTGGATCTTTGAGAAGATAAATAGACAAACTGTTAGCCAGACTCATCAAGAAAAAAAGAGAGAAGAATCAAATCAATAAAATTAGAAATGAAAATGGAGAAATCACAGCAACACAGAAATATAAAAGATTATAAGAGACTACTAAGATCTATTATATGCCAATAAAATGGACAACTTTCAAGAAATTGACAAATTCTTAGAAATGTATAATGTTCCAAAACTGAACCAGGAAGAAACAGAGAATCGAAACAGAGAATCTTAACAGACCCATCACAAGCATGGAAATCAAACTGTAATAATAAATCTTCCAACAAAGAAAAGCCCAGGACCAGATGGCTTCACAGGTGACCCCTACCAAAAATTTAGAGAAGAGCTAACACCTATCCTATTCAAACACTTCCAGAAAACTGCAGAGGGAGGTAAACTTCCAAACTCATTCTATGAGGCCACCATCACCCAAATACCATAATCAGACAAAGATGCCACACACACACACACACACACACACACACAAAAAAAAAACAAAACCAAAACTACAGGCCAGTATCAATGATGAACATATATGCAAAACCCTCAACAAAATGCTAGTAAACAGAATCCAACAACATATTAAAAAGATCATATATCATGACCAAGTGGGCTTTATTCCAGGGATACATTCTTCAATATCACAAATCAAACAATGTGATACACCATTATAACAAACTGAAAGATAAAAAACATATGATTATCTCAATATATGCAGAGAAAGCCCTTGACAAAATTCAATACCCATTTATGATTTTAAAAAAAAAACAAAAAAACAAAAAAAAAAACCTCTCCAGAAAGCAAGCATGGAAGGATCAGGCCTAAACAAAATAAAAGCCTTATACAACAAACCCACAGCAAACATTATCCTCAATGGTGAAAAACTGAAAGCACTTCCTCTAAAATCAGGAACAAGACAAGGGTGCCCACTCTCACCACTACTATTCAACATAGTTTTGGAAGTCCTAGCTACAGCATTCAGAGAAGAAAAAGAAATAAAAGGAATCCAGATTGGAAAAGAAAAGGTAAAACTCTCACTGTTTGCAGATGACATGCTCCTCTACATAGAAAACCCTAAAGATACCACCAGAAAATTGCTAGAGCTAATAAATGAATATAGTAAAGTTGCAGGACATAAAATTAATACACAGAAATCCCTTGCATTCCTATACACTAAAAATGAAAAAACAGAGAAATTAAGGAAACAATCCCATTCATCATTGCAACAAAAGGAATAAAATACTTAGGAATAAATTTACCTGAAGAAACAAACGGCCTATATATAGAAAACTATAAAATAATGATGAAAGAAATCAAAGATGACACAAATAGATGGAGAAACATACCATGTTCATGGGTCAGAAGAGTCAATATAGTGAAAATGAATATATACCCAAAGCAATCTATAGATTCAATAGATTGAAACTACCAACAATATTTTCCACAGAATTGGAACTGTCAGGGAACATTTAACAGGAGGATTCCTGCATGCTGTTTTCTATTTCTCAAGGATTCTCTGTTCCTTATCAGTTCCTATTCTGAGAACGAGTAGAGCTGCACGCATTTCTCAGGACTGAGATCATGGGATAGGGTATCTGCTTGGATTCCTTTCAGTAACTCCCTTCAGTGACTCTTTTCAATGTCAGCGACCTTGTATGTATTAATAAAATTTCATCCTGTGAAATAGCTGAGTAATCATCTTACTAAAGATATATAAGCCTACATTTATGCTAATAAAGCACCCTTGCTCCATCAGAGCTTGTGTCCCCATGTCTTTCTCTCTCTCTCTCTCTCTCTCTCTCTTTCTCTTTCACTTTCTTGTTATTGACTCTGGACCACCAGGTTCTGGTCCATTAAAGGACCACAATAAGTGGCCCCCCGAACAGGGACCTGGTATATGTGGCATTTCAGACAGAATGACTCGGGGCCTATTGAGGTTGGTAAGTACTAAGACATGGATTAAATGGCAGGAAAGCCCCATCATTTCTCTACTTCACTATTTGTTTAAAGCTCAGGGACTTTTGGTTTCACGCAAATGAATAGAGGCTTGCCTTCAAACAGTGGTTGAGTGTAATCCTTGGTCCCCTGATAAAAGCAGTTTTGATTTAGAAATTTGGCACCGGGTCAAAGAAAATGTTGAATGAGCCGCCAGATGGAGAAAAAATATTCTAATTGATTTCTGGCCCTTATGAGCTCTCATTAAAGCTGTAATTCTGCCATTTCAAGGTAATTCTAGCCCTCATGATATTCGACAACAGACAGAAAACTTGTTACATAAATATGAATTAGATGATGAGACTTTACAAAAGCCCCAATTAGAACAACATAAAATATTTCAGAACTTTCCTACAAATCCTACCCTGGCTGCTCCAAATGTTCCTCTTCTGCCAGCAGACACAAATCCAAAAGTCTCTCCTTTACTAGACTTACTCGCTCTCCTTGAAATTCTCCTATTTTTGTTATAAAAAAGAAATCTAACAAATGACGTCTCTTGACAGACCTTAGAAAAGTTAATGAAAGGAGATCCTAATTTAAAGAGCCCTCATTCACATTCTCAAGAGACACAAAAGGAACTCTATTTAGTGCAAAATAAATTACCAAAACAGTTTCTTACATCAGACTAGATTTACCTCTAAAATTATTTGTATTCCCCTCTCTTCATTCTCCCATGGGACTTCCTGACCCAACAACTCCAACCTTGATGTAACAGAAACATGCCTAAGCAAAAGCCTGTAATTAACTCTTATCACATTATTGAAATAGACAACCTACTTTGCCTGAGATGTTAGCCTTAGATTAGTACAACTTCAAGCCAGAAAAAAAAAAGTGGGGGACAAACAGACTTTTTAAATCTTAAAGCAGAAAACTATGAGATCTCTGTCTGTCTAGAGATGTATGTATGTCTTTGTCTCTGGATAATATTGCTGAGGTTAGTTTATAAATGAGTTAAACAACAGTTCATGGTTTCTAAAAAAAGGTACGATACATATTTTCAGTAAAAAAGGTATGAGAAATGAAATTACATTTTATTAAGAAAACAAAGAAGTATGGCCTATAGATGGCTATTCTATGAATGGACAAATAAAGTGATGAATACAGAAAGTGTAAAAAAGGTTTGTGGAAAGTGAAACCCAAAACGAAAGTTCTATATGAGAAAAAAATATATGCCTTACAGATAAATACAAAAAGTATACAAAAGATTTATGACAAGTAGAAAAGTGTTTTATGCATGATACAAGTTTCTTAAGACATGACTTTACTAATAACTGCTAACTACAGCTATATTATTTTCTATGTCACTTGTTTCTTATGTTAACAAATGTGTGACTGAGCCTATGATATAATGCTGATATACAGTTCCATATGAGATCAATGATTGTAATAATGTAACTCTAGATATGGGAAAAAACAAGAGGAAATATTTTCCTGGACCAAGAGGCTAGTAAGACAGTGGTCCAGAGACTTTTGCTACTTACAAGGCCTGGTCAAATAACAGCACACTGAGTAGCCTGTCAATGAAATCTTCCCTAAACCTGGGAATGAGCTTTCCCAACAGCGTGAGACACAATGGCCATGAAATGCCCACCAAACGTGGTCAAATATGTGGCTATGAAGGGACCTTACTGACTGAAAGTTGATACTTGCCAACTGCCTCTACAAAGATTACATCATGACCACTGCAAGCTGCTGACCTTCAACACCCCCTGAAAAGAGTTCAGGGTAGAAATCAAAAATAAGAAACTCTGTGCTCTGGAAAAAAAAAAAAAAAACCAGAAAAACTGGCCTTCGGTCAGTCAGATGTTTTCAGGTAAAGATTTATGAGCCCAAATTCTTGCATCTTCTCATACCTAGAGAAACATTCATGTCATGAACCAATGTCTGGTCCTAGTTCTCCTGGTAGCCCCTAAACAGCTTTTCTACTTCTCTTAATCTTTGGGCCACATACCTTTACCTTTCTTGTTAAGTGTTTCTTCCAGAATACAACAAATCTCCAAATGGTAGTATGACAAAAATATTCCCTAACCAACACCTAGACAATGCTGAAACAAGTCATCTTATCATTCCATGGACTCTCATCTCCCTCTGTTAATACACCCTGACAGAAAACAGGCAAAGGAAACTCAAAACCCCATGACGCACCTGTACAGCCTGAAAAAGCCAGAGTGGTCATCGCCCCTTTCCCCCTGAGACTGGATTCCCAAATGCCTGAAAAGGAAAACAGGTAGACAGTTAGACATGAACAGGATATCAAAAGGGACCAATATCCAAAATCAAGAAAATTAATGTTTATGGCTAATCATACAATTGTCGATTGGAGACCCCATGGTATGTGGTTATCTAACTGCTCAGATGATATCAACAGTACAATGTATGACTATGCTACTCAAGTAACATAAAAAGTTACTAATACTACGATGAAACATTACCATGACAAAGGACTTCTTGGCTGGCTTGATGATAAAATGACACCCCCTCATCCTCAAATTGTCCTCGATAAACAGATTAGGCCTGGACAATGAGACATCTGGAAACTTGCCGTGAACACCAAAGAACTTAGAACTTAGACTGGACATTTCACAGAGAATAATTATAGTCATAGTAACTATTTCTTTTATTATAATAATCATATTTCATACAAGCTTGTATTCCCCTTCCTTTTGTTACAATTATATTTGTTGTTTATCATCTCCTTTATGCAAAAATTATTAAAAATAAACTCAATTAGTCAAAGGTCTTTTTACAAATATAATAAGTAAGGGTAAATTTCAGGGAACATTTAACAGGAGGATTCCTGCATGCTGTTTTCTATTTCTCAAGGATTCTCTGTTCCTTATCAGTTCTTATTCTGAGAATGAGTACAGCTGTGTGCAATTCTCAGGACTGAGGTTGTGGGAAAGGGTTTCGGCTTGGATTCCTTTCAGTAACTCCCTTCAGTGACTCTGCAGCACCAGCGACCTTGTATGTATTAGACTATCCATATTGTGGCTATTGATAAAATTTCATCCTGTGTAATAGCTGAGTAATCATCTTACTAAAGATATATAAGCCTACATTTCTTCTAATAAAGCACCCTTGCTCCATCAGAGCTTGGGTCCCCATGTCTTTCTCTCTCTCTCTTTCTCTCTCACATTTTCTTATCATCGACTCCAGACCGCCAGGTTCCGTTCCATTAAAGGACCACAACATAGAACAAATAATTTCACAATTTGTATGGAAACACAATTCAGTTCAGTTCAGTCACTCAGTCGTGTCCGACTCTTTGTGACCCCATGAATCGCAGCATGCCAGGCCTCCCTGTCCATCACCAACTCCTGGAGTTCACTCAAACTTATGTCCATCAAGTCGGTGATGCCATCCAGCCATCTCATCTTCTGTTGTCCCCTTCTCCTCCTGTCCCCAGTCCCTCCCAGCATCAGGGTCTTTTCCAACAAGTCAGCTCTTCACATGAGATGGCCAAAGTATTGGAGTTTCAGCTTCAGCATCAGTCCTTCCAATAAACACCCAGGAATGATCTCTTTTAGGATGGACTGATCGGATCTCCTTGCAGTCCAAGGAACTCTCAAGAGTCTTCTCCAACACCACAGTTCAAAGCCTTCTTCACAGTCCAACTCTCACATCCATACATGACTACTGGAAAAACCATAGCCTTGACTAGATGGACGTTTGTTGGCAAAGTAATATCTCTGCTTTTCAATATGCTGTCTAGGTTGGTCATAACTTTCCTTCCAAGGAGTAAGCGTCTTTTAATTTCATGGCTGCAATCACCATCTGCAGGTAAGTCAGTAAAAATATATTTAAGGATACAATTAGAATGCTAGATATATAATACTTCTCCCCCCTCCATCTGGTTTTGGTTCATTTACTAAATATTCTAGCTATGTTCTATAATATCTGGATCAATTTTATCACCTTAGGTTATAAAAATTTTCAGTTATTTACCTTACTCATTGTATCTTCCATTTACAGTAGATTAAAAATATTTTTAAGCATATTTAACAATATAACATTTAGATTTGCATACTACACGGTATTTAAAAGAAGTTCATTATTACAGTGGGCACTTTGACCTCCAGGGAAAAATGTTTATTATCTTCTACTTTAGAGGCAATTCAGTGAAAAGTTTGAAAACTACTACTCACAAGTTCTTAACCTTTTTTCTTCCAGAAACATACAATCTCATAAATGTGAGACACTTGTGGACATATCTAGATTTTTTTTGATGGTTAGGTGGCTCAGCTGGTAAAGAATCTGCCTGCATGCAAGAAACCTGGGTTTGATCCCTGGGTTGGGATGATCCCCTGGAGAAGGCAAAGGCTACCCACTCCAGTATTCTGGCCTTGAGAATTCCATGGACTGTATAGTCTATGGGGTCTCAGAGTTGGACATGACTCAGTGACTTTCACTTCACTTCACTTCAGAGAGTGTTTGTGTGTGTGTTAAGTCACTCAGTCGTGTCTAACTCTTATGACCCCATCACTGTAGCCTACTAGTCTCCCCTGTCCTTGGAATTCTCCAGGCCAGAATACTGGAGTGAGTTGCCATTCCCTTATCCAGGGGATTTTCCTGACCCAGGGATCAAATCCAGGTCTCTTGCATTGCAGGCAGATTCTTTACCAGGTGACCCACCAGGGAAGCCCCGGTTGGAGAATAGTAGTATATATAAATAGAGTTTAGCATGGCTGGGCTTCCCTGGTGGCTCAGCTGGTAAAGAATCTGCCTGCAATGCAGGAGACCTGGGTTTGATCCCTGGGTTGGGAAGATCCCCTGGAGAAGGGAAAGACTATCCACTCCAGTATTCCAGCCTGGAGAATTCCATGAACTGTATAGGCCATGGGGTCGCAAAGACTTGGACATGACTGAGTGACCTTCAGTTTCACTTAGCATAGATCTATTCAGTTCAGTTCAGTCGCTCAGTCATGTCTGACTCTTGTGACCCCATGAATCGCAGCACTNCTGGGTTGGGAAGATCCCCTGGAGAAGGGAAAGACTATCCACTCCAGTATTCCAGCCTGGAGAATTCCATGAACTGTATAGGCCATGGGGTCGCAAAGACTTGGACATGACTGAGTGACCTTCAGTTTCACTTAGCATAGATCTATTCAGTTCAGTTCAGTCGCTCAGTCATGTCTGACTCTTGTGACCCCATGAATCGCAGCACTGCAATATCTGGTGTCAATTTCTCCTCCAACTAACATCCCAGTTCTGAGGCTTAGAAAATTTTAATTTGCATGTTCTGATATAAACTTTTAAAAAGTTCAGTCATCTAAATTTCATTGATAGAACTTAATTTTTAAAAGATACCTATTAGNATTGGAGGCAGAAGGAGAAGGGGATGACAGAGGATGAGATGGCTGGATGGCATCACTGACTCGATGGACATGGGTCTGAGTGAACTCCGGGAGTTGGTGATGGACAGGGAGGCCTGGCATGCTGCGATTCATGGGGTCGCAAAGAGTCGGACATGACTGAGAGACTGAAATGAACTGAACTGAATCTAAAACTTTAATATTCCTACAAATTACTGGGATCTTGTTAAAATGCACACTCTCATTCTAAGGCCTGGAATGGGTTCTGAGATTCTGAATTTCTTTTACTTTTGCACCATCAATGAACATGAGTCTGAGTGAACTCCAGGAGATGGTGATGGACAGGGAGGCCTGGTGTGCTGTGATTCATGGGGTCGCAAAGAGTTAGACATGACTGAGCGACTGAACTGAATTGAACTGAACTGAACTGAACTGAATAGCAAGCTCCCTGGTAATGCAGATTTTGGTGGTCCAGGGTCTGTATTTTGAGTACTAAAGTTTTAGATGGCTCTCCTCTAGCAATGCTCCACGTGTTTTGAATCTTACTGCTTCTAAACCTGCTTCAGACTGTAAAATATCGACTAAGCTTGTGAAATTCACTTCAAATAAGAATGCAGTGGAATTTGAGTGACAGCCTAAACCTTTCCATGGCACAGGGTTTGGAACTGCTCTTCAGTGTTTCCCAGTACCTTTAACATAGGTGTTTGAGACTCTGATTTAGAAGGTTGAGTTAGCTGGAAGACTGAATTTTGGATAAATGGGGTATTATTCAGCCCTGCATAGTATAACATTGTGTCCATAAATATGTGGCTTGGATAAAC
>SJYA01003883.1:1090141-1108939 GCA_006410615.1 Neotragus moschatus | reverse complement strand
TTGCTACAGGGAGATGGTCTAATAATCTTTTTATTTAACATCAAGCAGGTGAGCCTTATTTATATAATCTGGGCCAAAGCAAAATAGTGACATATCTATTTACTTGTAAAATATTAGACAAAGCAAATATTCTTGGCAAAAGATAGTTAAAAGCCTGATTTTGATGTTTGTCTTTTATGGAAATGTAGTTTCAATTCAAATTAATTTTTCTTTTTCAATCTCATGTTTTAATAGATTGATAAAATATTACATTATAACTACTTTTATTTTAATTAAAAATTCAAAAAAAATCAACATTGACTTCACTGGCTGTATTATTTTACTTGAATTGGATTATAGAGGCTTTTATTTCTTCCCCTAGAGCAGAGACTGAAAATATTATGCTAAGTCAATTCGAATGCAGAATTGACAAGACTGACTCTCTACTTGATAATAGAAAAGTGCAGTGAAAGCATATACTTTAAAAATATGTATGTATTTCAGTTTAAGAGTTGGACATGACTTAGCAATAGAACAACAACAACAATCTCTGTTCCAGACACAGAACCTTCATGTTGGCCATTAAGAGTTTTTGTGCTCCAACTTGCTAATCTTTCATTCTTGTCAAATATATATACCCACAGTATACCACAGTTTGATGTGAGGACATAAGTAAACTGATCAATCTTGCTCACATATTCTTGCTTATCTCACTTTTGTTTTTTAGTCCTAAGTCCATTTCAGATTCAGTCTCTTGTGTTGGATGTAATGCTCTGCTTATCTTTCCCTTTCCTTTATCTGTTTCTCTTAAACCCGAATACCTGGAATTTTTTTCCCCTGAAAATCATTCTCAGATGGCATCTTAATAGTTGGATATGCTCAGTTGTCAAGAAAGGATTTTGTTTCAAGATGAGTTTGCCGTCTTTTCAGATGTGTGTCAAAGTTCTAAGGTTTTCTAGTTTCTCTTACCCATTTTTAAAAGTTTTAACAAAGATATGTGTGAAATACCAGTTAGTAAACTGGCTTGCTTGGAAATGTTTTTTTTTAGTTGACATAACATTCTGTTTTCATTTAAGATTTTTATCTTCACAATGAGGAGGAATATTAACTTGTTTTACTATAATCTGTATATGTCTAGCTTTATTTTTATACTACATTTTTAAAAATAGTAAAGAGAGCTTTTTAAAGAGCTGGTTCCATTTGATTTCTAAATGATAGACACTGTAGTTATTTTATAGCTACACCTAGCATATTGAAACAAAGAAAAAATTATACACAAACAACAAGACTTTTTATTCTAAATCTCAAGGAAGTCTAAATCAATAAATCTAAATGTGAATACAGGAAGGACTAGGAAATTTTTCCCATGAGTAAGTATATCAAATTGTGAAACAAAGAACAAATGCTCCCAGAAACAACATCAGAGTATGCATAAGTATCATTTGTGTCTAAATTTTTAAATATGTCAATTAAAATTCTCCACATTTTGTTAAGTTAAAATCCAGGTACATACACAGGTTTTGAAATTTTCCAATCAAATGCTTAGAAAACACATTAATCTTTTATTTTTTATTAACACATATACTCAAGAAATATTATCAGATATGATGATTTTTCAGAACTATAGTAAGTGAAAGAAAAATGGGCCCTTTTAGGTTAGTTTTAAACAAAGTGACTTAAGAGGGAAAGTACTGCTAAAGATCCTTTACTTGATGCTTTGCAACTACATTGTAAGTGGATCATAGGAACTATAGAATGTCAAGAAGAGGTAGAAATTGAGCTGTGCGTTGGAATGTTTAAAAGGGCAAAATCTACAGATTATTGAAGTGTTTATAAATGTACTTGTTTCATTAGTTTTCCTAACCAACCCTATCTAACGGCTTCCTTATCCTGCGTGATAATGCAGGTAAGTATACTACTTTAGGGCTTCCCTGGTGGCTCAGTGGTAAAGAATCTACCTGCCAATGCAGGAGACAAGGGTTCAACCCCTGATCCAGGAAGATCCCACATGCTGTGGAGCAACTAAGCCTGAGCTCCACGACTTTTGAGCCTGTGCTCTAGAGCCTGGGAGCTCTAGAACCCATGCTCTGCAACCGGAGAAACCACTGTAATGAGAAGCCCAAGCACTGTAACTAGAGAAAAGTCCATGCAGCAATGAAGACGCGCCACAGCCAAAAATAATTAATTTCTTAAAAAAGAATAACCTAACCCACACAACTGATGTTTTCTTTGCCTTGTCAGAATAAAGTAATATATTTTCTGTAGCTATAATGTAAATTAGAGATGCTTAAGCTGTGTGGAGTAGATTTATTTCAACATTTCTTATTCATTTGCTAAGTCATGTCTGACTCTTTGTGATCACATGGAATGCAGCATGCTAGGCTTCCCTATCCTTCATTATCTGCCAGAGTTTGCTTAAACTCATGTCCATTGAATACCATCCAACCGTCTCATCCTCTGTCATCCCCTTCTCCTGCCTTAAATCTTTCCCAGCTTCAGGGTCTTTTCTAATGAGTCGGCTCTTCACACCAGGTGGCCAAAGTATTGGAGCTTCAGTATCAATACTTCAATGAATAATCAGGGTTGATTTTCTTTAGGATTGACTGGTTTGATCTCCTTGCTGTCTCAGGAATCTTCTCCAGCACCACAATTCAAAAGCATCAATTCTTTGACGCTCAGCCTTCTTTATGGTCCAACTCTCAAATCTGTACGTTACTACTGGGAAAGCCATAAATTTGACTATACGGACCTTTGTTGGCAAAATGTTATCTCTGCTTTTTAATATGCTGTCTAGGTTGGTCATAGCTTTTCTTCCAGGAGTAAGCTTCTTAATTTCATGGCTGCAGTCACCATCTGCAGTGATTTTGGAGCCCAAGAAAATGAAGTCTGTCACTGTTTTCATTGTTTCCCCATTTATTTGCCATGAAGTGATGGGACCGGATGCCATGATCTTGTTTTTGAATGTTGAATTTTAAGCCAGCTTTTGCACTCTCCTCTTTTTCTCTCAGCAAGAGGCTCTTTAGTTGCTCTTTGCCTTCTGCTGTTAGCATTATCTGCGTATCAGAGGTTGTTGATATTTCTCCAGGCAGTCTTGGTTCCAAGCTTGTGATTCATCCAGCCTGGCATTTCACGTGATGTACTCTGCATATAAGTTAGACAAGCAGGATGACAATACAGCCTTGACGTACTCCTTTCCCTATTTGGAACCAGTCTGTTGCTTCATGTCTAGTTCTAACTGTTGCTTCTTGACCTGCATACAGTTTTCTCAGGAAGCAGAGATAAGGTGGTCTGGTATTCCCATCTCTTGAAGAATTTTCCACAGTTTGTTGTGATCCACAAAGTCAAAGGCTTTAGCATAGTCAATGAAGCAGAAGTAGATATTTTTCTGGAATTCCCTTCCTTTTTCTATGATCCAATGGATATTGGCAATTTGATCTCTGGTTCTTCTGCCTTTTCTAAATACAGCTTGTACATCTGGGAGTCCTTGGTTCACATACTGTTGAAGCCTAGCTTGAAGGATTTTGAGCATTACCTTGCTGTCCATGTGAAATGAGAGCAATTGTGAAGTAGTTTGAGAACATTCTTCAGCATTGCCCTTCTTTGGGTTTGGAATTTCAATATTAGGAAATCAGAAGTTTTATTAAAAATAAAGTTAACACTAATTTAAAGTTATGTACAATGTACAGTCAAACTAGTCAATCCTAAAGGAAATCAATCCAGAATATATTCATTAGAAGGACTGATGCTGAAGCTGAAGCTCCAATACTTTGGCCACCTTGTGCGAAGAGCCGACTCATTAGAAAAGACCCTGAAGCTGGGAAAGATAGAAGGCAGGAGGAGAAGGGGACCACAGAGGACGAGATATTGGATAGCATCACCAACTCAATGGACATGAGTTTGAGCAACCTCTGGGAGATGGTGAAGAAAGGGAAGCCTGGTGTGCTGCAGACCATGGGGTTTCTAAGAGTCAGCACGACTGAGTGACTGGACAACAACAATGTACAGGAGCATATTTTAAGATAAACGTGATATCTAAGGGAAGTATTTCTTTGTATTTTTGTTGTAGTTTTTGAATTTACAGATCAACTGTGGCCCCCAGTCATTATTATGCTGAATTTAATGAGATATTTTAATTTAATTGTGGAAAAGTTAAAGTTATGCATACAGAAATATTTATCTTTCCTCTGCCTTTTCTTCACTTTTAGAAGCCATATGCTATTTCTAAAGTCAATAGCAGATACCAAAAACCAAACCAGTCTAAGAATACCCTTTATAAAGTCAGCAACCTATGTTTCTTCTTCATGTGATTGGATTTTGCTCAGGCACTAAATGTCTGAAGAGTGCCAAATTTATAACCATCACAAGTATGAGCATATATTTATATATAGCATATTCTACATATCTATATAGCTATATGGATATATAGAATTGTTATGGCCTTGGGGTAAAATCCTTCCATTTAAAGTGCCAGAACAAAAATAAAAGTTAAGAAATTTAAGCTTATCTTCCTAATTCTTTATTATGCTCTTCAAATCAAATATTAAATTGATTTTAAAGCAAACATCTTTGAAGGTAAATATGAAATACGAGATGCATGTTCAATCTCTGGGTTGGGAAGATCCCCTGGAGAAGAGAATGGCAACCCACTCCTGTATTCTTGGCTGGAGAATCCCAGGGACTGGGGAGCCTCATGGGCTGCCGTCTGTGGGGTCACACAGAGTCGGACACGACTGAAGCGACTTAGCAGCAGCAGCAGCAGCAGCAGCATACTTGTCAGGTAGAGAGGGAAATGGCAACCCACTCCAGTATTCTTGCTTGGCAAATGCCATGGACAGAGGAGCCTGGCCAGCTTTAGTCCATGGGATCATAGAGTCAGATCCATACTTGTCAAAACAAGCTTTTTTAAAAAATAAATTGTTGTAACCCAGGACATATACTAATAATTGTTGGTTTTTTTTCCCCCAAGATTCTTCTGTCCTACCCTTATATTCAGACAGTGTTTTGAATACTCCTTTTAAACTTTCCCTGAATCCTCTTTAACTTTCAACCCTTCTGTGTTGTGTGTTCAGTCACTCAGTTGTGTCCAACACTCTGTGACCCCATGGGCTGCAGCATGCCAGGCTTCCCTGTCCTTCACCATCTCCTGGAGCAGGAGCTTGCTCAAACGCATGTCCACTGAGTGCCATCCAACCTTCTCATCTGTTGCCCCCTTCTCCTCCTGCCTTCAGTCTTTGCCAGCATCAGGGTCTCTTCTCATGAGTTGGCTCTTTGCATCAGGTGGCCGAAGTATCAGAGCTTCAGCTTCAGCATCAGTCCTTCCAATGAATATTCAGGGTTGATTTCCGTTAGGATTGTCTGGTTTGATCTCCTTGCAGTCTGAGGGACTCTCGAGTCTTATCCAGCACCACAGTTTGAAAGCATTCGTTGGCTCTCAGCCTTCTTTATGATCCAACTCTCACATCCATACATGACTACTGGAAAAACCATAGCTTTGACCATATGAATTTTTGTCACCAAGTATTGTCTCTGCTTTTTAATATGCTGTCTAGGTTTGTCATAGCTTTTCTTCCAAAGAGCAAGCATCTTTTAATTTCATGCTACAGTCACCATCCACAGTGATTTTGGGGCCCAAGAAAATAAAGTCTTTCACTCTTTCTGTTGTTTCCCCATCTATTTTCCATGAAGTGATGGGACCAGCTGCTATGATCCTAGTTTTATGAATGAGGGGTTGCCTTTTCCAAAATTTTATATAACATATGTATTCTTTTCAGACTGACTCCTTGGCAGTATGCATTTAAGGTTCCTCCATATCTTTTTGTAGTTTGATATCTCATTTTTTAAATAAAAATTCAACAGATACTTGTTAAACTTCAACTATTTGTGTAAGGAACTGTCAGGTTCTTTCCCCGCTCCCCCCCCCCAGATTTATTGTGATAATTGACAAATTGTGTAAGTTTAAGATATATGATGTGATGATTTGATGGCCCTTAGTATATCTGTGTATCAAATTATCACACCATACATCTCAAACTTATACAATTTATATGTCAATTAAACGATTACCACAATAAAGTTATTTCACTTATCACCCACTCATGTAATTAAAATTTTGTAGTTGTAGTGAAAACATTTAAATTCTACTCTCATAGCAACTTTCAGATATACAATATTGATAACTATAGTCATCATGCTGTACATTAGATTCCTAGGGTTTATTTCTCATATAAACTAGAAGTATGTACACATTAACCAACATCTCTTCGTTTCCTCCTTTCCTAGCCCCTGCAAACCCCCATTCTACTCTGCTTCTGTAAAGCTGACTATTTTAGATTCCACATATAAGTGAGATCGTACAGTATTTGCCTTTCTCTGTCTGATTTATTTCACTTAGTGTAGTGCCCTTAATGTCTGTCAATGTTGTTGCACATTGCAAAACTTCCTTTTTATGGCTGAATAATAATTTTTTGTTTATCTGTATACCACATTTTCTTTGTTGATTAATCTGTCAACAGTTAGGTTTGTCTTAGCTTTTGTGAACAATGCTGCAGTGAACATAGGGGGTGCAGTTATCAACTGAAGATAGTGACTTCATTTCCTTTGAATATATACTAAGAAGTGGGATTACTGAATCCTGTGGTAGGTCTTTTTAAAAAACTTTATTTATTTATATTTTTGGTTGTTCTGGGTCTTCATGGCTACGCTCATCCTTTTTCTAGTTGCAGCAAGCAGGGGCTACTCTTCATTGTGGTACACAGGCTTCTCACTATAATGATTTTTCTGCTTCTCTTGTGGAGGACAGGCTCAGTAGTTGCTCTGCTGCTGCTGCTGTTGCTGCTAAGTCTCTTCAGTCGTGTCCGACTCTGCGCGACCCCAGAGACGGCAGCCCACCAGGCTCCGCCGTCCCTGGGATTCTCCAGGCAGCATGCAGAATCTTCTCGGACCAGGGATCAAACCCATGTCCCCTTCCTATATTATATCGAGACAGGCAGATTCTTAACCACTGTACTATCAGGGAAGTCCCCAAGTGGTAGTTCTAGTTTTAATTTTTTTGAGGAACCTTCATACATGTTTTCCATAGTGCACCAATTTGCATCATCACAAACTGTGCTTGTGCTCTTTTTTTCCATATTCTTGCCAACACTTAACTCTTGTCTTTTGATAAAAGCCATTCTAACAAGTGTGTAGTTATATCTCATTTATTTTTCTTGCTTAGTTTCTCTGGCCTGGATGTATGGTATTTTGTTGAATAGTAGTAGTGACAGTGGGCACCCTTTTCTTGTTCTTAATCTTAGAAAGCTTTTAACCTTTCACCATGGAGTATGATGTTTGCTTTGGGCTTGTCACACATAGCCTTTATTATATTGGGGTATGTTTCTCTGTATCCACTTTATTGAAAGTTTTTATTGTGAAAGGATGTTGAATATGTGTCAAATAACTTTTCTGCATATGTTGAAATGATCATATGTTTTTTGCCTTTCATTCTGTTCATTTTATTGATTTATATATTTTGAACCATCCTTGCCTTCCAGAGATTGTAGTTGATCATGGTGTATGATCCTTCTAATGTGCTGTTGAATTCAGTTTGCCAGTATTTTGTTGAGAATTTTTGAATCTGTATTCATCACGGATTTTTGCCCTGTAGTTTTGTTTTCTCGTAGTATTCCCATCTAGCTTTGGTTTCAGGGGACTGCTGGCCTTGTAAAAGGAGTTTGGGAGTGTTGACTCCTATTTAATTTTTTGGAAGAGTTTGAGGATTAGCATTAATTCTTCTTTATATATTTGACAGATTTCACCCACGAAGCCAGGGATTTTTGTTGCTATTGTTGGGAGATTTTTGTATTGGATTCAGTTTCCTTACATATCATTGGTTAAGTTCAGATTTCCTGTTTTTTATGATTATATCTTGGTAGATTGTATGTCTCTTAGAATTTGTGCGTTTCTTCAATGTCATCCCGTTTATTGGCATATAGTCATAGTAGTCCTTATGAGCTTTTTAATTTTTGTGTCATCAGACAAAGTCTCCTCTTTCATTTCTAATTTTGCTTGAATTCTCTTTTTTTCTTGGTAAATCTAGCTAAAGGTTTATCAGTTTTGTTTATCTTTTAAGAAAATAGCTCTTAGTTGTGTTGATTGTTCCTGTCTTTTTATTGCTGAAAAATATTCCATTTTTGGATATATTGGATATATATAATATATGTATAATGGATATAGTAGTGTTTATCCATTCACCTATTGAAGGATACCTTAGTTGCTTCCAGGTTTTGGAAGTTATGAATAAAACTGCTGTAAACATTCATGTGAAGATTTTTGTGTGTATGTATCTTTTCAGCTTATTTGGGTATATCCCTTGGAGCACAGTTGCTGAATCATAAGGTAACCCTATGTTTAGCTTTATAAGAAACTGTCACATCATCTCTTAAAGTCCTGTACTCCTTTGTATTCCCGTCAGCAATGAGTTCTTGTTCCACATCTTCAGTAGCCCTTGGTGTTACCAATATCCTGGATTTTAGAGATTTTAATAGATATGAAATGATATCTCACTCTTTAACTTTACAGTTACCTAAAGATATTAAAAGACGCTTGCTCCTTGGAAGAAAAGTTATGATCAACCAAGATAGCATATTCAAAAGCAGTGACATTACTTTGCCAACTAAGGTCCGTCTAGTCAAGGCTATGATTTTNAAAAGGGGACGACCGAAGATGAGATGGCTGGATGGCATCACTGACTCAATGGACGTGGGTTTGAGTGTACTCCGGGAGATGGTGATGGACAGGGAGGCCTGGCGTGCTGCGATTCATGGGGTCGCAAAGAGTTGGACACGACTGAGCGACTGAACTGAAGTGAACTGAGCTCTGAATCAAATCCAATGGTAATAATACCCTGGGAATGGAGTTTTCTGGGTTGCTACTAATTTGGTGAAAATATTGACTGTGTTCTGGGGGTGGGGCTTTTAATGAACCTCCAACAGATCCATTGGCTGTGATAGTGCTGACTTTCATGACTCCCGTACCTTTGAACTTGGAAGGGAGGGAGGATGGGAATAACCTCAAGTTAAAACTTAACAGACTGGTGTTCTTACTGAGGTTCAATAGTTTTTTTTTTTAATTGATACTTTTCAGTTCATTCTGTACCTTTGGTTAATTTCCAGTGTTGTGAACTGTTTTTTGCTTTTTAATATTTTGCCAGTATCTTATTGCCCATATAGAGGAATTGATTCACTAAGGTCCAAAGTTTGCTGTTCTTGACATTGGTTTGTTGACATCTCTAATTTTGATAGAAAACCAATGTTCTTCTGAGATATTACATTAATATTTATTATGTATATAAATCATGGTTCTTAATGACAGATAAAACATTAGCACTTTTTCCTCTTGCAGAAACTTTTAGGCATACATTTGGGACAATTATATTTTTTCTTTCCAGGTTCCTGTTAGTTCTGATTCTATAGACCCATCTGATGATACCGACGTACAGTCTTTGACATGTCAGAGAGAATGCAGCAAAACTGTGAACACTGAAGCTTTAATGACAGTATTTCACCCTCAGAATTTGGAGACTCTTGATTCCAAAATGGTAGGAAAACAAAATATTTAAATCTATGGATTGAAACAATTGATTAAAAATAAAAATATTAGACTAGAAGGTATTGCAACTGAAAATTCTTCTTTTAGGGCCAGAAAAGGTTTTCTAGCAGATACAAAATATGACTATTATCTAGAATTAAGATGAAAGTTTAATCTTGGGTTTTATTTGGATTGATTTCTGACAGTCAATCCTAATTGGAGTCATTGGTGAGAATGATGGTTCAAAGTTTTACCTCCTAAGTGTCCTGATTTTCCCATTTTAACATGAGTTTAGCTAAGAACTAAAATAGTAAATTAAAGCTGTTACGCTCACATGCATTTAGAAGATTTTTGTGATGACAGTGTTCTAGTGGTTAGCCCATCTGTGAATACTGATTTTTACTTTCTGTGTTCTTATTTTCCATAGGTATTGTTTCTTGTGAAGAAAGTTGTCAAGTCGTTTGAAACTTAATTTCAAATTAAGTTGATTTCTCACCATGTTTAATTGCTTTTTTTTTTTTAATAGTTGAAAGAAAAGATGAAGGAACAGTCCTGGAACATTCTATTTTCAGAATGTGGACGTGGTGTTAGCATGTTTCGGACTAAAAAGACTCGAGATCTGGTTGTAAGAGGGATTCCAGAGACCTTAAGAGGAGAGCTCTGGATGCTTTTTTCAGGTATTATACTTTCTCACTTTATTCATTTAACAGACATTAACTATGCCCCAATAAAAATAATTGCAGAGGTGGCTAGAACAAAGTCTTACTCATCATCCCATCATGAGTTCAGACTAGTCAAAGAGAGTACAATAGTTATATGTACTTACCTTTATATACACACATCCATTGCCTGAGTAGATTAGTTTATGAGGCAATATATAGCTAACTGCAAGGGATGGAATGGGAACCTCTAGTGTCAGAGGAAAGTTAAGGGGAAATGACATTTCATGAAAATGTTACTCTTTTGGGTAAGATTGGTGTCCTGATGTTAGAGGTTTTAGTGTGAAGCTTTTCCTTTTTTCTAATTTATTTTTTGTTGAAGGGATAATTGCTTTACAGAATTTTGCTGTTTTCTGTCAAACCTCAACATGAATCAGCCATAGGTATACATATAGCCCCTTCCTTTTGAAACTCCCTCCCATCTCCCTCCCCATCCCACCCCTATAGGTTGACACAGAGCCCTGTTTGAGTTTCCTGAGCCATACAGCAAATTCCCATTGGCTATCTATTTTATATATGGTAATGTAAGTTTCCATGTTACTCTTTCCATTCATTTCACCCTCTCCTTCCCTCTCCCTATGTCCATTAGACCATTCTCTATATCTCTTTCGCCATTGTTGCCCTATAAATAAATTCTTAAATACTGTTTTTCTAGATTCCATATATATGTTAGAATATGGTATTTATCTTTCTCTTTCTGACTCACTTCACTCTGTATAATAGGTTCTAAGTTCATCCACCTCATTAGAACTGACTCAAATGTGTTCCTTTTAATGGCTGAGTATGTACCACAACTTCTTTATCCATTCATTTGTTGATGAACATCTAGGTTGCTTCCATGTTCTAGCTATTGTAAGTAGTGCTGCAGTGAACAATGGGATACATGTGTCTCTTTCAGTTTTGCTTTCCTCACGGTATAGGCCTAGAAGTGGGATTGCTGGGTCATACGGTGGTTTTATTCCTAGTTTTTTAAGGAATCTCCATACCATCTTCCATAGTGGCTGCATCAATTTACATTCCCATCAACAGTGAAAGAGTGTTCCCTTTTCTCCACACCTTCTCCAGCATTTATTACTTGTAGACTTTTTGATGATGGCCATTCTGACCAGTGTGACGTGATATCTCATTGTAGTTTTCATTTGCATTTCTCTAATAATGAGCGATGTTGAGCATCTTTTCATGTATTAGCGATCTGTATGTCTTCTTTGGAGAAATGTCTGTTTAGGTCTTTTTCTCACTTTTTCATTGTGTTGNACACCTTCTCCAGCATTTATTACTTGTAGACTTTTTGATGATGGCCATTCTGACCAGTGTGACGTGATATCTCATTGTAGTTTTCATTTGCATTTCTCTAATAATGAGCGATGTTGAGCATCTTTTCATGTATTAGCGATCTGTATGTCTTCTTTGGAGAAATGTCTGTTTAGGTCTTTTTCTCACTTTTTCATTGTGTTGTTTGTTTTTCTGGTATTGAGTTGTATGATCTGCTTGTATATTTTGGAAATTAATCCTTTATCAGTTGTTTCATTTGCTATTATTTTCTCCCATTCTGAGAGTTGTCTTTTCACCTTGCTTATAGATTCCTTTGCTATGTAAAAGCTTTTAAGTTTAAACAGGTCCCATTTGTTTACTTTTGTTTTTATTTTCATTACTCTAGGAGGTGTGTTATACAGGATCTTGCTTTGATTTATGTCATTGAGTGTTCTGCCTATGTTTTCCTCTAAGAGTCTTATGGTTTCTGATCTTACATTTAGATCTTGAATCCATTTTGAGTTTATCTTTGTGTGTGGTGTTAGGAGGTATTCTAATTTCATTCTTTTACATGTAGCTGTCCAGTTTTCTGAGCACCATTTATTGAAGAGGCTGTCTTTTCCCCATTCTATATTCTTGCCTCCTATGTCAAAAATAAGGTACCACAGGTGCATGGGTTTATTTCTAGGCTTTCTATCTTGTTCCATTGGTCTATGTTTCTGTTTTTGTGCCAGTACCATACTGTCTTGATGACTGTAGCTTTATAATATAATCTGAAGTCAGGAAGGTTGATTATTTCAACTCCATTCTTCTTTCTCAAGACTGCTTTGGCTATTTGGGGTCTCCATATGAATTATGTTTCCATATGAGTTGTGAAATTTTTTGTTCTAGTTCTGTGAAAAATGCCATTGATAATTGGATAGGAATCACATTGCATCTGTAGATTGCACTTGGTAGTATAGTCATTTTCACAATATTGATTCTTCCTACCTAGGAACATGGAATATCTGTTTATGTCATCTTTGATTTCTTTCATTAGTGTTTTATAATTTTCTATGTACAGTTCTTTTGTCTCCTTAGGCAAGTTTATTCCTAGCTATTTTGTTATTTTTTTTGCAGTGGTGAATAGGATTGATTCCTTAATCTCTCTGATTTTTCATTGTTAGTATATAGAAATGCAAGTGATTTCTGTGTATTGATTCTGTATCCTGCAACTTTGCTAAATTCACTGATTAGCTCTAGTAATGTTCTGATACTATCTTTAGGGTTTTCTATGTACAGTATCATGTCATCTGCAAACAGTGAGAGCTTTCCTTCTTCTTTTCTGATCTGGATTCCTTTAATTTCTTTTTCTTCTCTGATTGCTGTATAGTGTGAAGCTTTTCATTTTGTTTGTACTCAGATAACACTTGAGCATAGGGCTAAATTTAAAAGCAATCCAGTTCTTCATGTATATATGCAAATAGTAGCTCTTTTATGTTCCTCTTCTTTTGTGTGTCAATGTAATCATCTATACAGGTGCTGTTAATGACATGGCTGCTAATCCTGGCTATTATGCTGAAGTGGTTGAGCAGTCCTTAGGGACCTGCAACTTGGCTACTGAAGAAATTGAACGTGATTTGCGTCGCTCCCTGCCTGAGCATCCAGCCTTTCAGAGTGACACTGGTATATCTGCTCTGAGGCGGGTACTTACTGCTTACGCATTCAGAAATCCCAAAATTGGATACTGCCAGGTATGCTGTCATTGTGAACTCAACTATTTACATGTTCCAAATGATAAAATCACATCAAATCCAACTCGACTAATAAGAACAGAGGTTGGGCTGTGATTGATTGTGGATATTATTAATCTGAGAATGGTAGTAGAAATATTTAGAATTGATATTCCATTAATTCATTTCTCTTTTATATTTAACAAATATTTATTGAATTCCTGCTCTGTGAAAGGTACTGTGCTGGGTACTCAGGACTACATAAAGCTGAATCAGATAAGAATCCTCCCCTTAAAAATATTTGGACTGGCAGGTATTAAAACAGATTCATTGGCAAATGAAAAACAAATGAGACAGTTTATTAGAGAATATTAAGTCTCACCAGGATTCATAAAAGGAATAAGTTGGAGAAACATAAAAGACTTCATGGAAGAAGTGGCATTTGTAGGTCTTGAAATCCGTGAATTTTGGATATATGGAGAAGGAATGAAAGACCATTCTAGATGAAGGGATCAGTATAACCAGGCACAGATAGAGGTAAATATGGAATATATGTAGGACCATATTCTGTTTTGGAGGAAGAAATGGCAAACCACTCCAGTATCCTTGCCTGGAAAATCCCGTGGACCAAGGAGCCTGGCGGGCTGCAGTCTATGGAGTCACAAAGAGTTGGTCACGACTGAGTGACTAACGGACAGATGTTCTGTTTAGTAGAAGTGTAGAGTTAATGAAATGAAATAACTGGGCAATTGGCCAGTGGAGGAGGGATCAATAAGGTAGATTGGGATAAGTCAGGAGTTTGATTTTACTTTGTAGACAGTGGAGGAATCATTGAAAAAAATCCTTTAGGAGGACAATAAAGGGTATGCTTGACTGCTAACAAATAATTTCAAACAGATAATAGCTCAAACACAGAAGTTTACTTGAAGGAATAAACAGTTCCTTTAACAGGGCAAGTTTTCAGGTCAGTATGTAGCTCTACTCCATGTGATTATTCAGAGGCATAGAATGACAGCAGGCTCTGTCACCTTCAAAACACGCCTTCCCCAGTGCTCTTTCATTGCCATTGCCACTCACAGGAAGAAGAGAGAGAGCATAGAGAAACAATTATGGGAAATTATTTTGACCAGGCCTGGAAGTTATATACATCACTTCACCCACATATTATTGGAGGATCTTGATCTCAGGCAACACTTATTTATAAAGAAGTCTGCAAAAATCCAGCATGATTACACCCACGTACATCCAGGTACTATGGGAGAAAGGGAGACTGGATTATGGTGACTAGCTAGCACTCTTAGCCACACATTTATTTATAATGAAGGCTAATCCAGTACTCATCACAATGAATGGAAATGGACCAAGTTACATTTCTGTGAAATTTGAGAATTCCAAAAGTGAAGAGAAAATCTTTAAACTTCCCAGAGAAGGGAGAAATACATCACCAGAAAGGAAACAGAATTAGAATGTCACCAGACTCCTCAGCAGTAACTCTTAAGGTAGTAAACAGTGAAATGGTGCCTTTAAATCTTGAGGAAAAAAATCTTTAACTTGGTATTCTATATTTAATCAAATGGTCAATTAGATGTCAAATGCAAGCATTTAAAACATTTTTCTTCCATGTGTCCTTTCTTAAGCTACTGGAGTGTATGATTTTATAAAATAAGTTGTGTGCCTGCATGTGTACTCAGTTGTGTCTGACTCTTTGCAACCCCATGGATTGTAGCCCAGCAGTCTCCTCTGTCCATGGAATTCTCCAGGCAAGAATACTGGAGTGAGTTGCCATGCCCTCCTCCAGGGGATCTTCCTGACCCAGGGATTGAACACATGTCTCCAGTGTCTCCTGCACTGGCAGGTGGATTCTTTACCACTGAATCCACCTGAAGAAGCCCACAAAATAAGCTGAGGAGGATGAAAAAAGGAAGAGATGATTCTCAGAAAGAGGTTATCAACCTAGGAGTGGAACTGAAGCAAACATGCCTTGAGAGCAGCTACTAAAGATTGAAGCAAGAGGCTAGATAGTTCTGTGAAGAAACCAAAGAAATTTTGAATCAGTACATACTCATATGTTCAGATATTTGAAAATTACAGGCCTTTTACAGAGTTAATTACAGTGTTTTATAGTTTCTGGTGGCTCAGTGGTCAAGAATCCACCTGCCAGTGTGTAAGACATAAGTTCAATCCTTGGATTGGGAGGACCCCCTGAAAAAGGAAATGGCATCCCACTCCTGTATTTTTGCCTGGGAAATCCCATGGATACAGGAGCATGGTGGACTATAGTACATGGGGGCGCAAAAGAGTTGGACACAACTTATCGACTAAGCAACAACAAACCGTTATGACTACATATCAGTTCTATCTATCCATTGAAACTTATCAATAGAGAGGAAAGTTAGAAAAGTAATTTAAGTGAATGGATCGTCTAAATGACAAGTATTTAGCCTGTTTTAGGGTCTCTGAAAGGTTAAAAAAAAAAAAAAGCATAATGCTTTTTTTCTGAAAGAGCTTACACTCAGAAAGCCTGAGATATTATCTGTATGCAGTAGTTTAGAGGCAGCTTCAAAGTAGGCATTACTCAATTTTTTACTTCTAAAAAATGAGAGCAAAGTTAGAAACTTGGAGGGCCAGAGGAAGGTTACTGAGTTAGGTAACATTATGAGCACTATCATTCAGGTGAAAATAAGTTGGCCATGGAGTTCAGACTGACTAGGTTCATGCTGGACTCAAGAAGTAAGTAAGTTTGTGTGAAACAAGATTGTGGTGAATCTTTTAAGTTTGGGAAAAGTTTTAATTTAATATGGTAAGCAGGTTTTATTGCTTGTTATCAAAAACCCAGGTGAACAATTCTGACTCATTATGGCTGGCTGGCTGGCTTTATCTCTTCTTTATCATCTTTAAATTTTGTTTATCTTGTTATTGTTGAGTTGTAATGATTCTTTATATACTTTAGATACTAATCCTTTATCAAATATAGTAGTTGCAATTTTTTCTTCTATTCCATGAATTATCTTTTCATTTTCTTAATGGTGCCCTTTGAAGCACAGAAGTTTTAATGTTTATTTTTATGTTTTCCTTTTGTTGTTTGATGTCATATCTAAGAAGCCGTTGCCTAAGCCAAGGTTAAAAAGATTTATTCCTGTGTTTTCTTCTAAGGGTTTTATAGTTTTAATGCTTAAATTTAGGTTTTTGGACGCTTTTGTGTTAATTTTTATGTGTAGTGTATGAAAAAGGTTCAGCTTCATTCTTTTACTTGTGAATAGCCAGTTGTCCCAGTGCCATTTGTTGAAAAAAAAAAAAAAATCTTTTACTCACTCAGTTGCCTTGGCACCCTGCTGAAAATCAATTGACTATAAATGTTAGGGCTTATTTCTTGACTCAAAATTCTACTCTATTAATTTATGTTTCTGTTCTTGTGCCAATATCACACTGTCTTTTTTACTGCAGCTTTGTAGTAAGTTTTGAAATTGGGAAATTTGAGTCCTTTAACTATCTTTCCAAAAACTACTTTGGCTTTTTTAGATCTCTTGCATTTCCATATGAATTTTAGGATCTGTTTGACAATTTCTGAACAAAGCAAAAAAAACCCTGGTCTTCTAATCCATGAACAAAGGATTTTTTTCTTTTCCCATTTAATTCTGTTTTAGATTTTATTCAAAGTTGTTTTGTAGTTTCCTGTGTGGAAGGCTCTATTTTCTTACTTCCTTTGTTAATTTTATTTCTAAATTTTTTAATTTTTGACATTACAATAAATGAAATTGTTTTCTTGATTTTATTTTTGGATTGCTCATTTGGTACTATATAGAAATATAATTGATTTTTGTATATATTGATTTTGTATCCTGTAATCTTGCTGAGCTTATTAGTTCTAGTGGAGTGGTTTTTTTTTTTTTTTTCTTTTGTGGATTCCTTACTTAGGATTTTCTGTATACAAGATCATGGAATCTGAACAGTGAATATTTTTACTTCTTCCATTCCAACCTGGATGTCTTTTTCCCCTCTTTTTTTTTTGCCTGGTTGACTTGGCTATAACCTTCAGGTACAATGTTGAAGAAAAGTGGTGAGAATGCATATTCCTTTCTTGTTATTTATCTTAGAAGGAAGCAATCAGTCTTTCATCATTAAGTAGATGTTAGATGTGGGTGTTTTATAGATTCTATTTATCATGTTGTGGAAGTTCCCTTATATTCCTAGTTCATTAAGTGTCTTTATCATGAAAGGGTAGTGGATTTTAAGTAATTTTATGTGTCTGTTGAGATAATCATATGACTTTTCCCCTTTATTTTAGTAATATCATTGTTGACCTGAAACAAATAGACCACCAGATATTTCTTCAGCAAAGATGGGTTTATTTAGGATGAGCAGAAAATTGGCAGTTTGGGGTCTACAACCATGGTGAGCCATAGGCAAGTCCCCTCATCCCAAGGGGCGGAGAAAACTTTTATAGGGAAGTTGGAAGGGCTATAGTAAACTAAGAGTCCATAGCTTTGCATTGGCCTTGCCAGGAAAGAAAACTCTTCTTCCCGTTAGTCTCTGCTGTAGTTGCAGGGCATGAGAGCACCCCCTTCTGGTCTCCAAATTCTTTAATTGAAGTTTCCATTTGTTAATTTTTTACATTGTGTATTACTTTTGTTGTCATGTTTCACCACACTTGTATTGCCAGGATAAATCTTATTGGGTCATTATGTGTAATCCTTTTTTATAGGCTATTGTGTTCAATTGTCTAGTATTTTGTTGGAGATTTTTGCATTTATGTTCATAAAATGTATTGATTATAATTTTCTTGTGATGTCTTTGTCTGGGTGTCAGGGTGTGTCAGGGTGTCAGAAGAATTGTGCTTCCCAGGTGGCGGCTAGTGGTAACGAACCAACCTGCCAGTGCAGGAGACATAAGAGATGGCAGGTTTGATCCCAGGGTCAGGAAGATCCCCTGGAGAAAAGATTGGCAACCCACTCCAATATTCTTGCCTGGAGAATGCCGATGGACAGAGGAACTTGGCAGGCTATAGTCCATCAGGTTGCAAAGAGTCAAACATGACTGAAATGACCTAGCACGCATGTACGCACGTCAAAGAATGAGCTTGGTAATGTTTCTTGCCCTCTCATTTGGTGTTAATTCTTCTTTAAATTGTGATAGAATTGGCCAATGAAACTATCTGTTCCTAGAAGTTTTTTTGTAGAAAGTTTTTTTTTTAATTATTAGTTCAGTATCTTTACTTGTAATAAGTGTTGTCAGATTTTTCTGTTTCTTCTTAAGTTGGTCTTGGTTTTTCTAGGAAACTGTCCATTTTATCTAGGTTGTCTAATTTGTTAGCATAGAGTTATTCCTTGTATTCCCTTAATAATCCTTTTTATTTCTGTTAACATTGGTTAGTAATGTTCTCTATTTCTTGATTTTAATTTGAGTCAGTCTCTCTCTATTGTCTTTTTGGTTAGGTTACCTAAAGGTGTTTCAGGTTTTTAAATCTTTCTAAAGAACCAGCTTTTGATTTTGTTGAGTTTCCCTGTTTTTTTCTATTCTCTATCACTTCCTATTTGTGCAGAGCCTCAAGATTAGCCAGAGGTAAGAGCCTAGGG